>JAHHUM010002560.1:0-24086 GCA_036173005.1 Crenichthys baileyi
TTTTCTAAAACAACATACGTTTCCCTCTGCATCATTTCCAGTTTTCACCCACATTCCGTGGTATCCACCACTCGCACCCCCAAGCCCTCTGACGGCCTTT
The DNA here is from genome assembly GCA_036173005.1 of Crenichthys baileyi. Taxonomy (NCBI): domain Eukaryota; kingdom Metazoa; phylum Chordata; class Actinopteri; order Cyprinodontiformes; family Goodeidae; genus Crenichthys; species Crenichthys baileyi. The sequence continues at coordinate 101 of JAHHUM010002560.1, forward strand.
CCCGCTTCTGGAGCAGGAAACGTTACGGGCACCCCAAGCCTTAATAACGGAGAAAATAAAAGAAACAAACTCACAGAAAGGGGCCCTTCATCGTTTACAGGGAAATGATCAAATTTTCCCCAAAAACTACAAAATATAAAAAAACTTGAATGGAAAACTTTCCCAAAACACCTCCGGTGCTCCGGTGAAAAAAAAACTCTAAGAGAAAGAACAAAAAAAACAGACATCAAAATGTTTGTGTGACTAAATTTAGACAATGCTATCAAAAAAAATGCACCCTTTGCAAAAAAAAAAATTGAAAATAAATTATTTTAATGCCGTCCCAAACTTTTCGTGATGTTTTTCACGTTTTCCAAGTAAAACCAAAAATTTGTGTATTTTTTGGGAAATTTTAAAGGACACTACAGCTTGTGTGGTAAAAAACTGCACTGCCACACCCTGAAACCCCTCTCAAGAAAAACAGGGTAGTGGCGGCTTTATGGGTGGATGTTTTTTCTTCAGCAAGAACAGGGAAGCTTGTTGTAAAAAGGGAGGGGCTAAATAAGATGCAAAAGACTTGAAAGAGTCCACTTTCCATAGGACAAGGCCTAAACACACAGCCAAACATGAAATTTTTTTAGATGAAAATATATTAAGTTTAAAAAAAGGCCCAGTCAAGTGCAAACTAAAAAAAGCAATTGAGAATCTTGATTTTAAAAAAACTGACCTAAAAATAAATTTTTAAGATACTTCCACCCAAATCTGATTGTGATTAAATTTTTTCAAAAAGGGTAGGAACAAACATTCATGCTCTAGAGTTGCAAAGCTTAGACTTTTAAAAAAGACTGCAGCTGTTTCAGAAAAAAAAAAAAAAAAAAAATTTTTTTGTTTTTAAGGGGGCCTAATAAAAATCCCATTACATTTTTTTACTTTATTTTGTAAAAAAAAAAAAAAGCTTTTCACATAGAATCCCTAAAAATGTTTTGAAGTTTGGGTTGTAAATGACAAAATTTAAAAAACTTTTTAAATGGATATTAATAAATACTTTTAAAAGGCACTGTGAGGCTTTAAAAAAAGAAAGAAAAAAACTGTTTCTGTTTAGGTGTTCTTCCCTTTTATTTGGAGTTTTCCCTCCCACAGACCACCTTATTGAAAAGCGCAGAGAAGGCAGTTTTGGCACATGGGGATGGATGCAGTTTCTATTGACTAAAATGTTTTTGGCTTGTGGGAAAACCTACAAGAATAAAGAAAAACACGTACAAAAAAGGGAAAGGAGCTACTGAAAAAAATAAGCCAGCAGAAAAAAAACAGGCCAATTTAGGGTTCTGCGAACGCAAAAAACAAAACCTAATCCTAATTGCTTCCCAAAGCGGGGTTTGTCTTTTTTCACTTGAAATATATTTCTAGAGCACTTTTTTTATTTTTTTCTTTTAAAGAAAGGGGATTTTTTTGATGAATCTTTAACCCCCTGATTTTTTCAACAACAGCATGCTTACCTCATACTTGTTAAAGTCACTATCTGCAGGCGCCTTTTTTTCCACGGTGGAATAGCAGCCCAACCTAGAGGCCCAACAAAATTTTAAACAGGTGAACACAGCTAAAAATTATCCCCCCCCAATATGTTTTTAGTCACCTAATCAGCCATCTTTTAGAAGACGGTTCCTGCCGTTTATATGTTAACTGGTTTAAAAGGGTTTAATTTTTTAAACGGCGGATCACTGTTGCAAACAGTGGTTTGGCAGGAAATTTTTCCTTTTTTTTCTGTTCTTTATCATGTTTCCCCCTTGAAGGCCCGAATTCCAAAATTTACTTTCCAGCCCACAGGAAGACTAATGGGACATGTGGGAAACAACACGTGGGCGTCTGAATTATTATGATTCACTTAATGTAACGACCGACCGAAGAAAATCTTTTTTTTTCCCAGTAAGTTTGTATTATTTTGGTATGTATAAATTTTTACAATATTTCCGTTTTTTGGGGGGGGTGGCGGGAGTTAAAAAGGTTTTAGTTCTTTTGGTTGTGTCAACAAAAAGATCTCACTGGTTCCAATTGTGTGTGAATTACGTGAAGGAAAAGAAAAAGGGGCCCCAATATCGGGTATATAGGATTTTTTTTTCATAATTGTTATATGTTTGCTCATGTTTTACATTAGTTGAACTGGAATTTATATAAAAAAAAATACAAGAACAACCAGAAACCAAAAAACACAAAAGAAAACCCCAACCTGTTGGGGCACGTTTCCCCGCCCCCACCTCGGATCTTTCCCAGAAAGAAGCCTCGCTCTGAAAATGGCACCCTTGGCCCCAAAAGGACAAAACCTAATGCCTTTTGGGAAAAAATTTATGGTCAGATGAGAAAAGATGAGCCATTTGGCCACATGGCAGGGGAACGTATGATTTTTAAATTTAAGACACTGTTGAACTCTAAGGCATGGTGGATGGCAATTTAAATTTGGGGATTTTTTCTAGTAAATGGGGCACTGACAGTTAATGGAATATTAAACCCAAGGGGCAAACCCTTTTTGTTTACCAAAATAAATTCAAATTGACAGAAAGGACTGATGGATTTAATTAGAAATTTTTAGAGGGGTAAACCCAAAAACCCTTAAAAAATGGATTTGGAAAAGAAAAACAGGTTTTAAAAATCGCTTTGGAAAATGGATCTCAACCATATTGAAAAATTTTGAAAAAATTTTACTATTCTTTAAAACCAGGATTACTCCAGCAGCTTGATGATGGTTTTTAAAAAATTTTTGTTGGGGGTCCACAAGTATTTTATCTTTTAAAAAAACATGTTGTAGGGGGCCTTTTCTTTGTAATATAAGTATAGTCATGCGGGTTTCGCATATTTTTACTTAAAAAATTATATTTCTGTTTTAAAAATCCAGAAATTTTTAGTCTGTTTTAAAAAATTTTTTTGAACAAAAAACAAAAAATTTACTTAATTTATGATGAAATTTCCCACAACTTTTAAATTGGACCTTCAAAAACCAAGCAGACGAAGGGAGAAAAGGAAAAAACGAAGGGAAGGTACACCGGGTCACAAAACCCGTGACTGGGGGCCGTAAGAGGGGCAAAAAATTTAAAAAAAATGAAACAGCAATAGCTATTTGATAAATTTTTTAACACATTTAGACAAATACCTTTTTTAATCCACCGTATGACCTGATTTCAGAATTCAGTCTTCTTTGGTACACACCTAACACCAATTATGCCAAATTTGAGTAAAATAAAACAAAATTTTTAAATGTTCTTTTTTGACATTTGCTTCCTTTGGCTAAAGCCCTAGTTTATAGATAGGTTAAAATGTCAAAAAGCATCCTGCTGTAAAATGTATGAGTCAGGAGAAGGGTACAAATAAATTTCACAATACTTTAAATAAACCTTGACATTCTAAAAAACGCAAAAAAATAGGGGCTACAAGACTGAAAATAAGGGGGAAAACCCAAAGGGGTATACAACAGCAACCTGACAAAAAAAGCAGGGAAATCCTGACAAGTACTGGTTCTGTTCTAAATGTAACAACAATTTCCTCCCACGGTGAATTGGAACAGTGAGGTCATGATCTGGGAATGCTTTTTTTTGTCAAAATGAATAAAATTACGAACATTTGCAAATACCAGTCCATTTTAAAACCCAAAATTGTGGTGTCCGCTATGGCAACCCTTTCTAACATCACAGTTAGCCAAGCTTCATCCAATAAACAAAAAACATGAATACTCAGAGGAAATTTTGGTTGAATCGGGGATCAATAAGAGGGTTCGGATAGATAGCTCCTCACAGCTTGGTAAATCAAGATGTGGTAGTTACAGCCCTGTAAAAAATTGTGAAAGTTTTTTAAACAAAGGGGTGCTTTAAAAACTTATGGTCCCGGTTATACAGCTTTTTTTTTTTATAGATAGATAGCTTGGAAAAACTGTACCTTAATTAATTTTTCAAAGGCTGAAGTGCTCCCCTCATCTCCAGGAGCAAAATGCTTACCCCCGACCCACCCTCCCCCCTACTAAACCGACAATCACGGCCAGAAGAGTGGAAACTCGCTGAAGCTGTTCAACATAGACAAAGGATCCCTCCTTATGTTAAGCAATGCAGCCCCATAGCCCCCTAAAGGCGAGAGAAAAGCAAAGCATGGTTAAAAACAATTGAATTCCATGATTTCAGCACTTGTTGTATAATTGCTGATAATGCCAGAATAGCACTTACCCCTCATATTTACATCTAGAGGGTTGAAAAGGGCCCGCATGACTTTTTATCATGGTCATTTCCAAAGTTAATAGTCGGGATGGTAATTTCTTCTGTGTGTCTCAAAACTCCACTAGAACCATACTGATCAATGACCCAGGCTGACATGCTCTGCAGCCTTGAAGGTGAACTGCAGACATTTCTGCAACCGGTCCGGGCTAATGTTCTGCTACAGCCTGCAGCTTTCCCATTAAACAAACACAGAAGCCTGACTGATGCCATAAGTCTGATACAGCCCGTTTAAACTCACTTCCAGCTACAAGATCAGCTTTAAAAATACGTCATTTAAAGCAGTATAATTGGTACCAAGCTGGCTAACTAAAGGACGAAGCTACACGGCTAATAATAGCATGTTCAGCTGCTCACTGCTAAAAAAGCATGCCTTAAGGTTGATAACAGACTAAACCAACAGCGACAGTCCAACTGTTCGATATTGTTGTTTTACATTTTAATAAAGATGAACTACTGAGTTTAAACCTGCAAATAACTCGCCTCCTTCTAGCATAAGTTATCAAACAACATAACCTCTCAACCCAAGAAGATAGCCAATCAGATATTAGTAAATATAAACTCTGGCCAATAGTGTGAAAGAATTAGTTATGACGTGGGAGGTTTTGAATTATGCTTCCTCTACACTTTTCCCGGCGTGGATTGTTTTTTGATGTCAATTTTTTTAATGTCAAAGTGTATTTATATGCTTTATTGCTGTTTGGACTGAGTTTACTTAAGTTTAAATAATTAAATTATCAAATCAACAATGAAAATAAAAACGGAAACAAGGCTATTTTGCTCAACTAAACGCTACTAGGAAGAAGAAAGTGGTTTTCAGTTGTCATTTTTTTATCCTGGCGTCAACAGCCCAAAAAAACATTTTTTGTTTTTTTTTTTGGAGTGAAGCTTCGGAAAAACAGAATGATAAACTGAAGCAATGTTCAAGCATGATCAGTTTAGAATGCAGTGAAAAAAAATTCATTTTTTTTAAATATCATGGGAGAAGGGGAACTTTTATTGGGGTTCCTACCTACTTACTTAAATTTTAAATGTGTATGCCAAAAACCCCCTGCACAGTATGCATCTTGACTCTTTTTTGTGCGTATTATTGATATATATTATCAGACAGACCAAAAGTTTGGACCACCTTCTCATTCAAAGAGTTTTTCCTTTTTTCATGACTATGAATATTTTTAGTTTCACGCTGAAGGGTCAAAACTAGATTTAAAACCCTGGGAAATATAAATACAAAAAAAGGGTGAAACAAATGAAAAAAATTTTAATTTTTTGGTTCTTCAAAAAGCCCCTTTTGCTTTATTACTGCTCCGCACACTCTTTGGGAGTTGGTTGATGACTTTAAAAAGGTAGTCACCTGAAATGGGTTTTCACTTTAAGGTGTGCCCTGTCGGGTTTTAAAAGTGGGATTTCAAGCCATAAATGGGGTTGGGACAAACAGTTTTTTGTGCCGGAGGGGGATACAGCAAGCTGATAGCCTACTTAAAAGACGTAGACTTTGTATTATGGCAAAAAAAAACAGCTAATAATGAAAAAAAGAGTGGCCCACATTGCTTTTAAAAATGAAGGTCAGTCCCCAACAATTGGGAAAAATTTTTAAAGGGGCCCCAAATGCAGTTGCAAAACCATCAAGCATACAAAAAACTGGGTCACATGAGGACCCCCCCAGAAAGGAAAACCAAGGTCACCTCTGCTGCGGACGTAAGTTCATCCGAGTCAAACCAGCCCCGAAATACAGGTTAACAGCAGCTCAGATAAGAGAAAGGTCAATGCCACACAGAGTTCTACACAGAAAACCATCTGAACACTGCTAAAAAGGGGACTGTTTTGAATCAGGGCCCTTATGGTAAAAACATTTTCTAGGAAACCAAATGCAGAGGGCAGGCAACAAGCAGAAAAGACTTGTTTTGGGGTAAATAAACACAAGGAATGGGGCATTGGCCCGTGGGAAAACTGTGCTTTTTGGGCGATGAGTCCAATTTGAGATCTTTGGTTCCAACCACCATGTCTTTTTTTCGGGGCCCGACGAGGGGAAGGGGTGGGCTCTACATTTCCGGTTCCCAAGTGAAGCATGGAGGAGGGGTTGTGGGAGGGGGGGTTTTCCCGGTGACACTGTTTGGGAAAATTTTTTCCAAAAATTTAAGGCATACTTTAACCAGCATGGTACCCAGCACTTTGAAAACGGCATCTTTTCCCTCTGGTTTTTCGTTTAGTTGGGACCATCATTTATTTTTCAACAGGACAAAGACCCCCCAAAAACACCTCCAAAGGGGTGTAAGGGGATTTGGGCCGAAGTAGAGGGATGGGGTCGGCGCAGATGACCTGGCCTCCACAGTCCCCCGGACTTAACCCAATCAAATGGGTTTTGGGGGGAGCTTTTTAAACCCCAGAGGGGAAGGCAAAAGGGCCAACAAGTGTAAGAAACTCTTTAAATCCTTCAAGACTGTTGGAAAAACCTTTGGTGACTACCTCAGAATGCCAAAGGTGTGGGAGCAGTAAAACAAAGCAAAAGGTGGCTACTTTGAAGAAACCCAGAATTTAAGACATATTTTCAGTTTTTTCCCCAAATTTTTTTTCAGTATATAATTTCCCCATGTGTTTTAAATTTATAGTTTTGATGCCTTTTAGTGTGAAGCTACAAATTAAAAGTCCAAAAAAAGGGGCAACTCTTGAATGAGAAGGTGTTTTCCAAAAGTTTTGGGTTTTACTGTATAAAATATATATATTTTATAAAATATATATTATATATATTTTATTTTTATATAATATATATTTTATAAGTTATCTGCATATGCTGTAAAAGAAAACAAAAGAACCATCAGGCCCCATAAATTTTTCTTATTTTGGGGGAGTTGGAGTTTAAATGCCCGTCCTAACACCTGCTTCAACAAACCCACTGGGCCCTCTGGAAAAAACCACAGGGAATGTGAGGATCTAATTTTTTGATTTCTCAGTTCACTTGGGCCAATTTTAACCTGAAACTTTAGAAGGGGCTCAAGGGGGAGGCCTCAACAATCTCGGGAAACAAAGGGCTCCTGACAAAAAGACCCAATTTTCGAGACCCAAGGGGTTTGGTCCCAAACCCGGAGGGCAGCACATAGGACACCAAAAGGGGGGGTGTACTCCACCATTCCTTTAATTGGGGACACCCCAAAAACGTCCACCAAGAAAGACTTTCCCGTCATCTGCAGAAATAATCGGGTGATTTTGCAGGTTAAAAATAATATAAAAATTTTAAAAGGCCTGGCCTCAAAAATAAATGGAAATGTGGGAAGGGTTTTATGGAAAAACTTTTTATTGGGGGATGCCATCATTTTTTCATTTCCCATTTTTTGGGTTTTCCCATCAGAAACAAATTCTTGGGCCCCCAAAGAAAAAACAACCCCGAATTTAAAAACGCCAGGGGGATGAAAAGTTTTGGGGTTAATTAAAATGCAAATTTTAAACTGTATCAATACATTTGGGCTGTGTGTTGATTAAAGAAAAAAAACAAAGATAAATTTTAAAAATTGTCACCAAATTTTTTGGGAATTATTTAGTCAAATGCGTCATTAAGTTTAAAATTAAATAAAAGTATAAATTTAAAATATATTTAAATTTTTAATATATAAAATTCCAAATTTAGGCCAAAGATGAGTGTATGTAAACTTCTGGCTGACACTGATACAGTCACAAACCAAAAACATGAGAAGTACAATTTAAGGCATTGGGCACTAGTTTTTCCCTGATATCATAAAAAAAGGAAAAAACATTAAATATTTTAAACCCAGGATGCTTGAGTGGTTTTGCAAACAATAAAATTCACTGCTCAGTGTCCCATCGAATGTATGGATACAAGCCAGATAACAAAAACTAAAAGGAGAAGGGGCCACGTCGGTGAAAGAAAAAACAGGAGACAAGCTGAAAAAAGTTTTCATGTTTTTCAGTAATTCACAAGGGGACTATAATCAGATTGTTTCCGGTTTTTACACGATGCCTGTTGGAAAATGGTATTTGCCGCATGGCTTGTTTGAGGTGGGAAATGTCACATTTATTGCATGCTGCTTATAAATGGTGGTGTCGTCTTTAACAAGGAACAGTGTAACTTTTGGTACCATTAAAAGGCTAAGTCACTTTAAAGCAAATTGCTTGCATAAGTAATGCACCTTACCTCATCTGCCTTCGCCCCAAGACTTGTGTAATTTCCTTAGAGAAAAGATAAAAACATATAGATAGATTAAATTATATGCAAATCATAAGCGGTTGGTAAAGTAAGATTACTGGCAGCTCAAATAAATATGCATTAAATAAAACTTGTGTCATAAGTGATGAGGCTAAAAAATTTTTCTTGTTCCCCATAAAACTGATGACAGAGAGGCCTAGGGCCGCATGTCTATGATTCAGCACAGAACCCAAAAAAAACCAAAACAGCTATGTCATTATAGCCACAACTCCCCAGATGAAAGACAACACGGTGGAAATTGAGTTCCTTTGTCTGTGCTGGCTCATTATAGTGGGGTATGCCTAATGGATTTATACCACCGGTCGGGGCATTAAAAAACTTTAAATTTCATCCTACGGAGGGCAGAATGTATCATCATGCAAACAACACCCTGACAAAACTTCAAATTACTTTTCCATTTTAATTTTAAAAAAATTAAAACTTAAAGTTTATGTTTTAAATATGTTTTAATTTTTAAGGGGGTATTTTTTTTTTTTACAAAAAATGAACACCAAGTGCAGTTTTTTCTAGGACTATTTTCTGTCTTTAAGACCTGTGGCCCATCTCATGTGGCTGCTCTAAAAATAATAGCTTTGATCTAGTTTCATTTGATGGTCATGAAAAAAGAGCAGACACTTGTTAACTAAGAATAAACACTTCATCGGTTTCATGCTTTCCTTCTCAATAAGTATAAACAGTGTCTTGCAAAAGTACTCATATCCTTTAAACCTGTTTTACAGTTTCTCATGTTACATAAATAAACTTTAATGTGTTTTATTTGGATTTTATGTGTCAGGCCACATGATTTTGCAGTTTTTTACAAATTAATATCTGAAAAATGTGGCATGCATTTGTTTTCCAAGTCTTCAAGACTTATGCCTCTACCAGCTTTGGCCATAAAGAGAATTGCATGTGTTCCTTTGCCGAATAGCTAAAGCTCAGGTGGACAGGATGGAAGGTCTCTCAACAGCAGATTTAAAAACTTGCCACAAATTCTCAGCTTTATTTAGATCTGGACTTTGACTAAGCCATTGTAAGACATGGATGTTCTTTGATCTAAACCAGGGGTCTGCAACCTGCAGCAAGTGGGTCTCTGGACCTTCCACAATGGCAGGATGCTGGTTTTAGCAGTTTTTTTCAGTTGAATTGAATAATAGCATTGAATTACCACAACAGGCTGAGACCAAAGTATCAGTAATATTTTTTAGACATCTTTCTATTATCATTAGATTGGTAACTGTGCTTTATTTTCTTTACCTCATTTATGTATCCATCCTCTGAGCAAAGGTTTTGCCTTTCTTTTGTCTTTTCTTTATTTTAAAGCCTAAAACTAGAATTAAAACGGTGGTTCTTTGAAAATATCAACATATTTGCTACAGGATTTTAAAAAAAATTATAAATCATCTTTATTCAAAAGGTCTTGTAACATTTGAAGCTTTAAATGAGTTTAATTTAGCTGGACTGAGGACGAAAATTGCTTTTTGGATTATAAAGTTGCTGCTCCCTTATCTAAAGCAGTGCTGTCCAAAGTCAGTGCTCAGGGGGCGGTACCCTGTATGTTTTAGATGTTCAACAGAGAAACAGCCTGGGGGAAGAAACTGTCTCTGTGGCGGCTAGTTTTTGTGAATAGTGCTCTGTAGCGGCGGCCTGAAGGTAAAACCCTGACCAGTTTGTGTGCAGGGTGTGTGGAGTCTGCAGAGATTTTAGCAGCTCTTTTCCTGACCCTAGACCTGTATAAGTCCTGGATGGAGGGAAGGTCAGCCCTGATGATTCTCTCTGCAGTCCTGTTTATTCGTTGCAGTCTGTACCTGTCCTGTTTTGTGGATGAACCAAACCACGCTGAGATGGATGAAGACAGGACAGACTGAATGATGGCAGTGTAGAAGATGACCAGCAGCTCCTGTGGAAGGTTGAACTTCTTGAGTTGCCTCAGGAAGTACAGTCTCTGCTGGGCCTTCTTTCGAACAGTGTCGTACAGTCTCTGCTGGGCCTTCTTTCGAACAGTGTCTATGTATGAAGACCACCTCAGGTACTCAGAGATGGTGGTTCCTAGGAACCTGAAGTGGTCCACAGCCGATACAGTGTTGTTGAGGATGGTGAGGGGGGTGTATGGCGGTGGTGTTCTCCGAAAGTCCACCACCATTTCCACAGTCTTGATTTGGTTCAGTTCCAGGCAGCTCTGACTACACCAGTGTATCAACCGATCCACCTCCTGTCTGTATGCGGACTCATCACCGTCCTGGATCAGTCCAATGACAGTGGTGTCGTCTGCAGACTTCAGGAGTTTCATGGACGAGTCCAATGAGGTGCCGTCATTTGTGTTGAGGGAGAAGAGGAGTGGGGAGAGAACACACCCCTGGGGGGCACCAGTACTTGTTGATCTGGTTCGGGAGAAGATGCTCCCCAGTCTCACCTGCTGCTGTCGGTCCGTCAGGAAGCTGTTGATCCACTGACAGGTGGAGGCTGGGATGTTGAGCTGGGTGAGCTTCTGGTGGAGGATGTCTGGTATGATGGTGTTGAAGGCCGAGCTGAAGTCTACAAACAGGATCCTGGCGTACGTCCCTGGACAGTCGAGGTGTTGCAGGATGAAGTGCAGGCCCAAGTTGACAGCATCATCAGCCGACCTGTTTGCTCGGTAAGCAAACTGCAGGGGGTCCAGCAGGGGGCCTTTGATGTCTTTCAGGTGCTTCAATACCAGCCACTCAAAGGATTTCATGACCACAGACGTCAGGGCTACAGGCCTGTAGTCATTTAATCCTAGGATGGTGGGTTTCTTGGGCACCGGGATGATGGTGGATTGTTTGAGGCAGGAGGGGACCTCACACGTGTCCAGAGACTTGTTGAAGATCCGGGTGAAGATCGGGGCGAGTTGATGTCCACAGGCTTTCAGGCATGATGGGGAGACGTTATCAGGTCCTCCAGCTTTCTTTGTTTTCATGTGCTGAAAGAGCCTATTTTTATCTTCCTCAGAGATCTTTAGTGCAGGCAGAGGATCTGAAGGTAGGGGTTGGTTGCTTTATGGGAGGAATATGTTCCTCAATGGGATGTGGACGGGATGGTTTGAGGTGTGAACGGCTTCTTTTCATGTCTGCTGTAGAAGCCATTCAGACGGTTGGCCAGGCGAGGACTGTGTTCAGGAAGGGTGGGGGGGCTCCTGTAGGCAGTCAGGTTTCTCAGACCAGTCCACACAGCCGAAGTGTCACCAGTAGAAAGGCTGTTCTTCAGCTTCTCACTGTAGCTTCTCTTGGCTGCTTTGATCTCCTTTGTTAGTCTGTTCCTGGCCTGCCTGTACCGCGCCTAATCTCCACTGCTGTGAGCTTCTTCCTTGTCCCTGCACAGATTCCTGAGGTGTGGAGTAAACCATGGATCAACTCACCTCAAAAGAATAAGAGTTTAGCCTGATCCTGCAGACCTCAATGACATGCTGGGCAGCTTATTCAGCATTTGAAGCATCTTTGTAAATGCAGAGACACATCTAACACATGCAGGAAACTGGCCCGTGAGGAGTGAAGATGTCATCCTTACAACATGAAGCTAACAGACCAGATTTGGCCATGGAGATGGTGTGTTCTTGGCAGTGGCGATTGCTCTAAGACTGCAAGGGAAGCTCAGCTTCCCCTAAAATGTCAAAAAATAAGTGATCAAATATATACTGTTGTGTGTACATGTCATTGACTGAATATGCGCTATAACGCGCTCAACTTTTGTTCAGAATCAGCTTCTTATCACTGGTAATGACGTGGCTTTCCTCTCACTCATTCCCGCAGCTTCACAGTGCTTTAAACAGTGAGTTCAATAGTGAAGCAAAAATGCTGGGCTTTGTCCCGCCCATCGGACGCTCAGCAGTGGGGCTCAGCTCATGGGGCAGTGGGCTGGCCTCGGCTGGCCCGGACGCTCAGTTTCTGCATGATGATTGGATGATCTGTCTGAGGCTGAATCCCTTTTTGATTGACAGTGAAATGAGCGAATCAGCGAATCAGCGATCTTGAAATTGAGCTTCCCCTCCTTCAAAGACCAGCATCCGCCACTGGTTCTCGGTAATGTGCAGTGTTAGTTTTCTGCACTCATAGCATTTTGTATCTAGGCCAAAAATCCCCTACATGATTTCTGGCAAGTTCTAATTGCTTTCTTCAGCAATGGCTTTCTTCTTTCCACCCTTGCATAAAGACCATATTTTTAGAGTACTAATAGCTAACAACTAATAGTTACCCCATCTATAGTTCCTTCTAACTGTGCTGTGGATCTCTGCAGCTCCTCTAGGGCATCCTGGCAGCTTTTCTGTTGAATCCTAAAAGCTGGATTTATGTTACCTCTAAAGGCAAATGATTGCACTGGCTTTAATTTTTAGGGTGTCAGAGTAAAGGGGACCAAATACAAATGCATGTCTCACTTTCCAGAACTTTTATTTGTGAAACATTTTGAAACCCATGTATTATTTTATTCCCCTTCATTATGTACTGTTTTGTACATAACAATCCCAATAAAATCCTTTGGAGTTTGTGGTTGAACGAGACAGAAATTTAAAATGTTCATTCAAAATGTATGAATACTTTTGTAAATATTTGCAAATAAAGTCATGCTTATTTTCTTCACATGTTCTTAACTTCAACTTTCATGTTCTTTTACCATCATCGTCCCTAGGACGTGTAAAATAGTGGACAGATCCAGGTTCTCTCCACATCAGAGTTGAACACTGAGCCCTCGTTCAAGCTGGACATGAAAGGCCACTTGTTGCTGGATAATGACCACATAAGCATTTATTATGTGACAGGCCAGTTCCCTCTGAACAAAAGAGGCGAAAGAAAACAGGAATGTGTGCTTCTTTCCCTCTGTGTATTTTTAGAATGATAAATGGTGTTCTTATTTCGATGCCACATCATTTTTTGTTCTTTAGGGAAGGTGCTCAGTAAGAACATGCTGGTTGAATTTAAGGGAACTAGGTCTGGTGGAACATAAGGAAACAAAGTACCATCACAGTGTGGTGCAGATACAGGTCAGTATTTTTCAAGTGAAAAAAATAAGTTATTTTGCTTGTCTTGTAGCTGATTTTTGGAACTGACCTTCTAGATTTTTGGTTTCCTCCTTTCCTTTTTTCTATTCAGTTTGTGCATATTCAATAAAGTTGTAAACATTGATAAAAAACTCGGGCAGAAGTGGAACATATAGTGCTTTGGAAAAGTATTCATACCACTTTTCCACATTTTGTCCCATTACAACCACAAACTTTTTTATCCAAAATCTTCAATGGAAATATTTAGATAAAGGCATATTTATATTATCCAATGTCCAAACTTTAATCCAATTGAAGATCTGTGGAAAAATAATTTAAAAAGACACAATCGGCAAAAAAAAATGTCTTTAGATGTGTAAAGCTGGCAGAGAACCTCCTAAAGCTATTGCAACTGCAATGGCGGCAAAAGATGCTTCTACAAAGGATTTAGTCAGGGTAGGTGGACAAATATGCACACCACACAGAATAATTTAGAAAAACATTTTTTGTCCACTTCACAACTATACACTGATTTGTGTTGGTTACATTAAAATTACATAAAATCCACACGTTAATGTTTATAACATCACCAAGTTTAATAGAGTATGTTTATATTTGCAAGGAACTCTAAACAAAGGAAGAAATCATTCACTACAATTGAGGATGCAGATCACAATCATGTAATTGTAAGATAAGGCCTGGCCTTTGTAAACAACAGCAGTCTCAAAGTTCCTCGAACAGAATCAGATAAACCACAGCCTCATTTTCTGCCTGGAATATGCTTGTTTGTGCTTCACGCTTACAGAGGAGTACATGTTTAATGACGTCGACCATTGAGTTCCACAGGGGGATTCAGAAGAATGCTCATTAGTGGCCGTATTTTATTGAGTGTGACTTAGTTTTCCCATTTGAATGCTCCTCACATGCACAGGAGTGTACGTGTGTTAACATGTGAAGGTAATCAGAAGAACAGCAGATCTGGGGTAAAAGCATAGGCAGTGTACAATGATGCTGTAGAGGAGCACCTCGAGGTGCAGCCACTTAGTAATTGCTAATGTTCATATCTCTCTTCAGTATTGATTCAGACTATTATTGACACTGCTGTTTCATGTGCCATTATCAGGATCTAAAAGGGAACCTCCAATATGCCAGAGCAACAATGGTTTCTTATTGAAATTATGTTATGATTAGGAGTTGATTATGGTGTATTTAAAGAAACTATTACTATACCCATAGACTGCTGGAGATAGGCACCAGCTTCCCCGCGACCCACTATAGAAGAAGCAATATAGAAAATGACTGACTGACCTTCAGAGTTTCTATAATAATACAGGGTACAAATTGCTCGACACTTATAGTATTGTGAAAAAGTTAGAACACCACATAAAATATTAAATGTTTTATTAAGAAATGTACATATATCGACGCCTAATCTTATTTTTTTATCTCTGGAAAAGAAAATAATTTTATTGCACCTGAACAACAAAAATGTACCTTGTTTTATGCATTAAACAAAACATCAACAAAAATGTGTTATTTACCTGAGAAACAGTTAACCCCTAATAGTAAGTATTACCCTGAGAATAGGATCTGGGCTTTGAGTATGTCCAGGACATCCCATTTTTTTTAATTGTCAGCCAGTCCTTTCTGGATTTATTGCTATGTTTTGGGACAGTGTCATGTTACAGGCTTCACTTCTGCTTCAGCTTTATTTTTTCACAGATGGCCTTTAATTTTCTTCAAGCATCCTCTTACACACGATAGGATTCATGGTGCATTCTATACTGGTGAGCTGGCCAGGTCCTGCTGCAGCAGAGCATCCACCAACCATGACACTTATGACACCTATGTCTTACAGTTAGTGAAAGGTTATTTTCCCTAGTTCTTGCCCTGTTTTTGGTTTATGCCAAACATGTCCTCTGTTCTGGTCTTTAAAAATTGCTGTTTTAGACATACCTGTCCCAAGAATTATTATTCCAGCCGTCCTAGTCTTTTTCTACCTTCACTCCCACAAACTTTGGTCTGGTCTTCAGATTTTTCTTGGAGAGAAAGGGTTTCCTCCTTGCACACTTTCCATGACAGTTAAATGTGTGTCATCTCTTTTGCCCTTATTCCACTGGCTCTATTTGGGCCACGTTGCAGGACAGCAGGAGAAGCAAAGAGGAGAGACGCTGCTGTCTGCACTGATAATGCTCCAAAGTTTGCTTGAAGAAGTTACAACTTTGGGCTTCATGAGGAAGGACAAGAAGAAAGCACAAAACCACTGACTTTTGACCACAGTGAAGTCAGTTTTAGGTTGGATATTGGATATTTGTGCTCTGCGGATTCAGGGGGGTCTTCCTCACGTTTCACCTGATGCAGGCAGTCTGAGAACAGGCAGCGGCCCTCCTCAAACCAAACACGTTGTTTCATGGTGGTATTGTTTTGTGTGTTTTGGGGGAAATGTTTGTGATTCCGAACAGCTGATTTTATGTGTTAGCAGCTGATTTAGGATGTTGTTAAATTGTGGTCCCTAGTTGCTCTTGAGTTTTAGTAATGTTTCCAAGCACTACCTCCTTGAAAACCTTCTTGTGTTTCCTGGTCCCATGGCCAGTCAGTGAACAGCAGTTTGTTAATGTCACATGTATTCCCTACTCGGCCTTGGTACAAAAGTAGGTACCAGTATAGATAAAACAGTAATGGAAATGCTTGCAAAGCAGGCTGAGTGGAGTGCAGCCGGCCTAAATAGAGCCAGTGAAAAAGGGGCATTTCTGATTGTACAGGGATGCACTTTCATATCAACAGTAGCAAGGGCCTGCTGTAGGTCCTTTTAATAGATTTCATGGTTTTTGGAGATTTATTTTAGCATCTTGCAGTCTGCCTTCAGGGTGGACTTGCTTTGATGGCCAGACTTGGTCATGTTAGCATCCATCAATAGTCCTTGCAGGGTCTTGGGGGGGGCTGGAGCCTATTTCCAGTGGTGATCGGGGGTACACCCTGAGCAGTCACCAGTCCATCACAGGACAACACAGAGACACACAGGACAGACAACCATGCACACTCATTCATACCTAAGGGCAATTTAGAGACCTATCAACCAAACAGAAGTAATGTTTTTAGACCATGGGAGGAAGTCGTAACACCCAGAGAGAACCCATGCATGCATGCGAAGAGCATGCAAACTCCCTGCAGGAAGACCCCAGTACTTCAACAGTCAGGAGCACAACAAACTGAGAAGGTTTGAGGTTTAAACAGAGGAAATTTTATTCAAAGTACTGAGTAACGATATGTAAATCATCATAATTTTAGCCATTTAAAGTGGGAATAACTATGTGAGTGTCCTTATTTATTTCTCACCTCAAAAAAAGATCAGTCAGTCATTCATTTTCTACCGCTTATTCCATAGTGGGTCGCGGGGGAGCTGGTGCCTATCTCCAGCAGTCTATGGGAGAGAGGCGGGGTACAGCCTGGACAGGTCGCCAGTCCATCGCAGGGCAACACACAAAAAACCATGCACACACTCATTCATACACCTAAGGGCAATTTAGAGAGACCAATTAACCTAACAGGCATGTCTTTGGACTGTAGGAGGAAGCCAGAGTACCCGGGAATCGAACCCAGGGCCTTCTTGGCAACAGTGCTACCAACTGCGCCCCCGTGCAGCCCAATTTGAAAGATATTTTTCCTATTTAGGGTATATTCTTACTATGGTCTTGGTATTGTTTCAATTTATATTAAATACATAAATGTCCAAATATGTTAGAAAGCACAAAAGCTTTCGTTGGGTGTAATATTTTGTTTTTTTCTTTTAGCAATATATGTTTCAGAGGTGCTCATACACATCCGCATACAGACTTTAGCTCGTCTTATACAGGAAACGCTGAGCTCAATGCTGTTTATGTGACAGATAATATCTTATCTGCAGACTCAGTGTACAGAATGCATTGGACAAATGTTGCATTGTCCAGTCTGTTTATCCAGAGGATTAGGTCTACATATACAGTGTACTGCTGTCAAAGTTACTGTCGGTTAGGAACTCTATGAAACACACATTTCCAAGTCCCTATGCAAGGGAATTTCCATGGGTGTCTAAAATTACATGCAGTTTTGTTTATATTTTGTTTAGAAAATGTTAAACTTTAAAAACTCATGTGTCATGTGGCTACCACTGTATCGTTTTATTTGTGTTTGGATGTACACACTTTAGTCCTATAAGAAGTAAAACAAGCTGCTGCAGAATTTTTTAGATTGTATTGCCTAAATATATAAAGATAAATATTTTGATGTTTAATAAAGGCAAATCTTTTTACTCATAAGGAAGAAGAAAGTGCAGATAAATGCATTTATGTATCACTTTCCAAAACCTGGTGAATGTACAAACTCACCAACTCGATGTTTTGTGCACTGTTTATGCTACAATGTGAACAATGCACAGCACATACAATAACTCCTGTTTATAAAGCTAGCTGGATTAATTTGGGTTGAAAGATGCAACATAATGGGCTGGAGACCTGTGCAGGGTTCATTCTGTGTTTGGTCAAATAGCTGCCAGGATTAGCTGAAGCCCGACAATAACCCAAAGCTAAACAAACTTGGTTTAGAAATTGAATGAATGCATGTTGTTAAAAGATTTCAGATATTTTAGAAATTG
The DNA here is from genome assembly GCA_036173005.1 of Crenichthys baileyi. Taxonomy (NCBI): domain Eukaryota; kingdom Metazoa; phylum Chordata; class Actinopteri; order Cyprinodontiformes; family Goodeidae; genus Crenichthys; species Crenichthys baileyi. Next base: position 18,148 of record JAHHUM010002560.1, read on the forward strand.
TAGTGTATAGTGTTAACACAAAATTCAACATAATTTGTGCTGACTGATTTGGTGGCTGCACTGTATCTATTCCCCCCCTTCGTTTTTCTTTGTAGTTTCATTATGCTTGTACTTGGGCAGCAGCAATTTTAAAATAGTGATTTCAAGATGTAGTTAATGGTTGTTGATAAATACTGAAAAAAGTAGGACATTAGCTATAAGGATTATTGCAATGTGTTGGAGCAACATCATACAGATTTCAAAAAGTAGTTCTTGACTCTTTTGACTTTGGTAAATCAAGTTATTTTTGCTGGACAGGCTGTGTAAATGTATCCCTGTCATAAGATGCTCTTTTGCAGGATCAAAGAGGAAACAAACAGGAGTGTGGGAGTTTCATAGTGAATTGAAGTATTTAATGATACTGGACCAGATAAACTTACAAAGAATACACAGGACATGGATGATGGAATGGGCCGGAGAATCCATTGACAAAACAATGAAAACCAAACTGCCTTTCTTTTAATTTTATCATAACAGAGATCTCAAATTATGCCCAGGTCATAAGATCGAGCATCTGCTTAATACCAGTTAATATAAATCTTCGTGGATGAAGGTTATCTGGTCTGGACCACATATAGCGTTTTGTTTGATCATTTAGATTCTGTACAGTCACTTTGCCTTTCACTGCTGATCAGTTTTCTGCCTTCTTTGAACTGCTCAGTGGCCCCTCTGACTCAGATACTGAGCAGCTGAGTTGCTGGTTTTATGTTTGCTGCAGAACTATACTGCACTCTGCAGCTGCTATGAAAATCAGGTGGCCCAAAGCAAAAGAAGCTGAGCCCTGGTTTAAGAAAAGATCTCTCGCTGTCAGGCTAGGGTGCTGCAGATTTCATATTACATCCTAAAAAACTGCTGATGTCATTATCAGGACATTGCCAAATAAGCTAAAAAAGAACACTTATGAAACATTATTGTGTCTCATCAAAACAACCCACGTGTGTTATTTAAAATGATTAACTCTGTTTTAAGGCCCCACAACCTGTCTCCTTGGAATTATCCTTGGAGTTATGCAATAACGTTTTGAAATGTTTTATAGATATGAGCCCAGGTCTTGTCCAGGTGTGTTTGATAAATTTGAATCCAGAGGCTTTTCCCCGCACGTAACAGGTGATCCTCTCTTTTGTTAACAGTAGTTTGTTGTCAGGTACGTTTCAAGCCTGCTGTGGTGCAGCCGCTACTTAAGGAACCTGGCCTTGACCAGACTGTGTTGGCAGTTTTTAGGCCCATCTCCAAGCTGCCTTTTATTTTTTTAAATCTTAGAGTAGGTCATCCTTTCTCAGGTTAAGCCCTTTTTAGATGACCATAATATCTCGAAGGTTTTTCAATCTGGTTTTAAAACTCACCACAGCACAGAATCTGCCTTAGTAAGAGTTTTTAAGTACATCCTCATGGCAAATGATTCGGTATATTTGTTGTTCTTGTTCTGCTTGACCTCAAGGGCTGCTTTTGATACAGCAGACCACAATATTTTATTATCTTGTTTACAGCAGCAAGTGGGTATTTGTGGTACCGCATTAACTGGTTCAGGTCTTATTTGGCAGACAGCATGGTTCTGAATCTTTCCTCCTCCTCTATCTCACGGGGTTTCACATGGCTCAATATTAGGTCCCTTGCCTTTTTTCCCTTATCTGCTTCCTTTGGGTTCAATACTCAGGAAGCATGGGATCTTCTTTCATTGTAAAGCAGTGGTCAAGTCCGGTTTTTATCATCTTAGAAAGCTAGCAATGGTAAAGCCCTTTCTCTCAAAACAAAACCATGAAACTGTCAGGTACTGCTTTCCTTACATCCCAGTTGGACTACTGTAATGCTTCCTACCTTGGTCTTAGCCAGTCCTCCCTGAAACATCTCCAGTTTTTCTAGAGGGAAGCTGCTTGGCTTCTCAGTGGAGTTGGTAAGAAGGAACACATCACCCCCACCTTGGCTTCCCTCCACTGGCTGCCTGTGCAATTTGGATGGATAGTCTGCATGCTCCTATTCTGGCCATTTTCCATGAAGTGATCAGCAGTGTTTTAGTATATATATATTTTTTTTAATTCATGTTTCTTTTGTGTCTGCAGATAACATTGATCAATACATTGTTATGAATGATAATATTTAGTAGAGTCTGATTACTATATCACTGAAAGTTTTAAGAGCTTTCGCATGCTGGATTCAAGATATCTGCATATTTATATATTGTATGTGCGTAAATCCTTTCAAAGGACAAGTTAACCATTAACCTTATCCTTTTTTAGAAATTCAGTTCAATTCACTTGGATCTTTAATTAGAGAATCACTCTGGCGCAAATACAACAAAACTTTCCCCACAGCTCACAGAGTCTCAGACCTAATTGGGCAAAGTTCTGAAAATGAGGCACATTCTTTACAGAAATGTCACTGCCTGCTGGTGGAGTGTGGGAAGAAAAGAGAGGCCTTGGAGGAGGTGTGGAGGGGCTGCAAGTTGAGCTGATAGTCTGCTAATGAGACATCATCAAGGAAAAAGGCCCTCAATCTGTTCAAGTCACGATTTAACAAACGAGCTGGATTGGTTGTTTACAAGGCAGCAGTCGGTATAATGGAGAGTATCAAAAAGCCCCTGCCTGATTGATTTAGCTTCAAAATGTCTTTATTGTTGAAAAAAGAATTGTTTTCAGGAAAATCTGTCTGAGAGCATTTATTGTGAACATCCTGATGTAAAAATGTAAATATTGAGTGTAATTTAATGAAAACCTACTTCCATGACATTACAAATATAGTTGGTTAGCCTCACTATTATGAATACAGAGAAAGCCTGCCAAGCTAGCGTGCTTAGTTTCTGTGGTTTTGGGGGAAATCTATTAACGACAAAAGAGAATCCAATTGCAGAACTAAGCCAGCTGAAGGCATGGATATGAAAGGTAAACAGACATTATTTAACTAATTTTAATTTAAAACCATTCAAAAGGAATACATAGCATAGAAGATAGTGAACCTGGCAGACTATTTTATTACATAACCATTGACAAATTAAGATCAATCAACATAGAACTGGTGTGAAAAAAAGGAAGAAAATATTTCAAAACTAAGATTAAAAGCATGGAGCCATAAGACCAACATAAACTAAAAGTGCTCTGACACATGTAAAAAAATCCCATTTGTGATATTTGAACCCTTCTGAGTAAGCAATTCCCTGCTTTTCCACCTTTAAAATAAGCTGAACTTACCAAATACAGTAAATAAACAGTATTGGCCTACAATCTTCACTTAATGACTTGTGTACTTTCATTGCAGTTAATTTATTTGATAACATTCATTGTACGAATTGTAATGCAGACCAAAAACAAAAATCATTATTATCAATACCATTAGTTTCATTAGGGTGCGTTTTTGAACAAACCTATCAAACAAAGTTACTTTTTTATCAGTAAAACAGTCCATGTCCTATGTCCATGAGATTATGATTTTACAGGTTATGACCTATGGAAAGTGGCTGCTTTCCAAAGAAACAAAGGAAGTGTCAGAGATGCAGACCCTTCACTTCCCTTTTTTGAAACTATGGAGTCTTTTCTCATTTAAAATAGTGCAGGGCAATGAAACAATTTCAATATTTTACCCAGAAACAGAAAATGTCAACAACAAAGACAAAAGGCTAGCGTTACAATTCAGTAAGACAGACAAGTGGCCTTCAGGCAGTATGTGGCGTCACCACTGATGGAGAAGAGGTAGCAAACTTTAGTTTGAACTTCGTTTGCTTTCTGGTTATACTCAGATATATTTGCACTTGTCAAGTGTCATCAAAAATCAATAAAGTCTTGCAATTTCTGAGCCAATTCAGGTGTTTATTTTATGGTAAGTTATGATAATAAATCTCATTTGTTATTATTTATATTTTGATTCGTTCTATAGGTTTGTATTGAAACAGATACTATTTTAGAAAATCGACTTTTAATTAACAAAAAAAAAGATTTCGTATAGCTCTAATTTAAAAATAAGGCAAAAAAGAAACAGTTGAAAGATATTGAAATATCAAGTAAACAAGGCTTATGGGAAGTTACTGTCAACACGTTATCCAAAAAATGCAAAGTCGGCAGCTCTTTCCAGGTGGTGTCAGTTTCCAGGTGGCCTCTGCTTGAATGAGACTGTAAAACTGCGTGCCTGTGTTAAGGAATTGTTCCAGAGAGATGCAGCATGGTTAAGGACAGATAATTATGATGGTAAATAGGAAATGTGACATTTTAAATGTTTTTGATGTGCACTGAGCTGCAATGACGGTATTGTAAGCCTTCATTTCTAAAAGAAATGCCCTTTCTTGTGTGAGTTTGAAGAAAGTTAATAAAGATCTATTGAAAAATGTTTGTTCAGACAAAATCAATAAACATGACACATAAAAGCTGTTGCTTGATTTTTTTTTCAAAAAGGGGCTTATAAAAGGTTAGATGTTCTGTTTTCTTGAGTTGCACTCAAGTGTCCTTAACATTACTTCCACTAATACAATGCTTCTGACAATCAAGAGCAGATTGACTGAAAAGCATAGACTCTGTGATACCCCGCAAACCAGATGGCAGTGACACTCTGTTTCCTGCAGTCATTGTGTGCAAGAATATTTCGTATACATTGCTGCTTCCTGGCCGAGGCTTCTCATATGACTTTGTTTAGATGCACAGTAGGCGAAAGCAATTCCCAGCAAGCAGGTGCTATGGTGTGGCATCAGGTGTCCTTCTGAAAGGTTAACAGAGATGAGGCTGGTTTGTCCTACATATGTAGTTAGTGAGACCACAGACTCTCTGAGGAGCATCTGAGTTCAGTAGCTGCTGGCAGCAGGGACATCAGGGTTGTGAATGTAGGGTACAACCCGATTTGCCTGTGAAATCAGGTTAGCATTTAGGGCTCTCACTCCTGTCATGTTAAATAGGTTATATAGTGCTTATAAAAGGATGACTCATTGCATGATGTCAAAGAAAATGTTAACTCCCTATTGTGCAAAAAGATGCTAAATTATAACCTCAACTGTCTAATTATTAGGATGAGAGATAAAGAGGCATGCAGCAAAAACATTTCCATCTAAAAAGGTGCATTCTGATTAAAGAACTGGTGTTCATAAAACTTTGCATTATCAGGTCTCCATGGTGACTACAGCATCCCCTCATCCATTTGTCTGCCTAACTAAAGAGTGACATGTGATTAGTAAAATTGCAAGCAAGAAACTAAACCAGCTCCATTTGTGCTAATTGATCCACCTCTTATGACTGTGGCTGCAGCAAATGAGAGCCTCATTGTGTCTAAAAAAAATCAACAAACCTTCTGAAGGGAGTGCAGAGCAGAAAAATAAGTACAGCAGACCATCTGGCAGGAAGGACTTTTGGGATCATTTCCAGCCCTTTGGCTGCCTTTTCCCTTTTCCTTTCCCCATCGCATATCCTAATGGACATGTTCCTGCAGCCCTTTTTAACAATATTTTACAAACTACCTGATTTACAAATCTTAAAAAAAATGTGTTCAGCAAAGGTTTAGCTGTTTGAATCAGAAGCAGCTTCTATTGGCCAAGACTGTGTGCTCAAACACGGAATTAACCTTCAGATATGACATCTTGGTAAAATGAAAAGTCGTCAGTGTACAGCTTGTAAACAGTGTAAATTTGCTGTCACCTCAAAATAACTCAGCACACAGCCATTAATGTCTAAACCGCTGGCAAAAAAGTGAGTTAATAGTTTAAATGGAACAGTCAAAGGAGATTCTGGACAAATGGGTTTTTAAGCTTCATTTAAAAGAAATCAGGGTTTCAGCATTTTGCTGTTTTCTGGAAGTTTGTTCCAGATTAGTAGAGCATAAGAACGGAATTCTGCTTCTCCATGTTTGGTTCCAATTCTGGGGATGTAGAGTAGACTCGAACCAGAAGACCTGAGTGGTCTGGAAGGTTGATACAACAAAAAAAACAAGTATTT
>JAHHUM010002561.1:0-23282 GCA_036173005.1 Crenichthys baileyi
ACAAAAATTTACTTGTAATTTTGCCTTAGAAGCATTTCTTTAAAGTAATAAGGTTCTCATTGGCAGTGTAGCCTATGTATTTTAGCCATGATCCTTCATGATTCGAAAGGCAAAGTCTTTGGTTATGGCAGGCTGCTTTTATACCCCACACTAATATGGACTGCATCTGCATCAGAAAGGCAACTTTGACTGTACTCTGACTTTAAAAATCAAAGGTATTTAAAAAGATCCTTCAGCCAAAATTAAAGAAACAAAAACCAAGTAGTAAAAAAAAGAGGCAATTAGAAAAAAAGCAGTAGGACCGGACTCCATCATTTCCAGAAAACAGTAAGAGTAAAACCGAAAAAAACGCATCCAGTGCTGAGAGAGTTTATGAGCAAACTCACCTCTGTTTAAAACTGTCAGGAGGATGGGTTCTGAGATCTAAACAAATCAATCATTAATGGGGATAAAGGTGTTGTTGAGCGCACAAGGACCTGCAGAAGATGGTGACACATGTTTGGATAGTTTTGAGTGTTTCTCACTGGCTTTCCAGACATTCACTCACTTACAGATACTGAAAAGCTGCCTTTTTCCCCCAAAATAATTGCAGGCCACCCCTGGCTGTCAAGCCATGTCAGTGTCTCGTTAGCACTTGCATTGGTTCTGTCTTAGCTGGTAGCATCAGGAAAGGTCAGAGTGGCATTGTCTACACTGTCACACCACATGGAAACTACATAGACTTTGCATGCTTTTCCCTGTCTGTCTGGGAAGAGTTTTCTTCCTCCTTTCATAGTTTTGAAACAGCAACTCCTCTGAGAGGACTGAGCATGTATGAGTATGGGTTTCCAGCTCTAAAGAGTCAAAAATAGATTTAAGTTTGTGTAATAGTTTTGAAAAATCCGTCTATTTTCTAAACCCACTTCTTCCGTACAGGGTCGCAGGGGAGCGACCGTGTAGCAACCCAGGACCTTCTTGCTACAAAGCAACAGTGCTGCCAACTGCGCCACCATGCAGCCATTTTCAGAAATCAATTTAGTGCAATTTAGAGTGACCAATTAACCTAACAGGCATGTCTTTGGACTGTGGGAGGAAGCTGGAGTACCCGGTGAGTACCCGCTAAATAATTACAACTGTTTCTAATTACTGAATGCAGTTATGGCAAACATACCAGAAAGACTAGTTGTTCCTAGAGTGAAAAGGCTTGACACTTGAATCGTAAGCATTGTGTAAAGCGTTGCTGGGGACTGTCCACAAGTTATGTCTACCTATAATCGTAAGGTTTTTTATTCTAAATAAAAAACAGCAACAACATGATCACAAACACTAATTTGACAATTGACTTCGTCGACTTTAGTTATCATTTGCATTAATGCCTGGCACATAACTTTGTACTGTAAAGACATCGGTGCAGCAAGTTTATTTTATTTTTTTTTTCATTTTTATGCTGCACCACAGTGACTGCCATCTTTAAGGAGACTATAAATTTAAACTCCTGCTGCATGTATACAGCCCTGTTTACTGAGAATCTGTTATTTTTGCCTCATCATTGGCAAACTTAAAGGAGACATATCTTCCTTTTAAATCCTTCCTTTTCACACTTAAATCATTCAGTTGTGGTCTCTATAAAGTGTAAATTCAATGCTTTGGTCTGAATTAATGGTTATTGTAGCTCCACAACCCACCCCCTCCAGATCAAAGTGTGCTCCACTTTCAGCCATTTTTGTAGTTTGATAACAATTATCTAGAAACAAGACAAAAACAGCAAAAAACATGCAACAACTGTTTATATAATCGTAATATTCAAAACACTCAGTGTGATTCTGTCCTCAAGGAGCTAAAAGCAGCACACAGCACCAACATAAGCACAAGGCACGATGCTACTGCTATCAACACAATGGCCAGGACGTTATAACAACACACAATAGATTCATGTCTAAAATAAAGTTTGTTGTCATTTTAGCGTTATTAGCAGCTTACCGCTTTGCTGTGAAGAAGGGGACATAAGGAAAAGTGGCATTATGAAACAATAGGCCATGGGGAGAAATCACCCTTATAAAATAAAAGCTGGCTTTTTGAAATAAAGCTGACTTTTAAAATAGGATATTTTGAAATAAAAATTATATACAATGGAATTATATAAAAATAGCCTCAACAATAATTTCAGTTATTAGGTAAAAATTCTTTTATATTAAAAAGTGGATTTTTAATGGAAAATGAAATATATTTCATAAAAATAAGCTGAACATTCAATGTGCATTCAATTATTTCACAATTTCATTGTCACATTATATGTTTTTTCTATTATTTATTGATGTAGATACGTATTTCATAATGTTTCATTTATTTGTTTACTTTTGAGCACTTTGGCGTTCCATACCTTTCAAGACCTTTTAAAAATTAAAATCTAAAAAGTGTGTGCAGGCAAAGCTGCCTGCCACACATTTGGCTGGTATAAACATACTCTGAAAACTTCTAAGGTTTTCAGAGTATGTCTATACCAGCTTTGCTGAGGCAGAGACTGTAATTCTGTACCCATCCTGCAAAAAGCTCCTGCTCAATCAGCATCTGTGCCCATCAGTTTTCAAGTCTTGCCACGGTTTCCTAGTACGCTGAAGGTCTGAACTTTGGGCTATTGTGAGACATGAAAATTGTTTGATCTAAATCATTCTTTCTGTTCAGGGTAATTGTCCTGCTGGATGGGTCACCTGCACCCCAGTATGAAGTCTTGTGCAGCCTCGTCGTCGTCGTCTTCCGCTTATCCGGGACCGGGTCGCGGGGGCAGCAGACTCAGCAGAGACACCCAGACGTCCCTCTCCCCAGACACTTCCTCCAGCTCCTCCGAGGGGAGCCCAAGGCGTTCCCAGGCCAGCCGAGAGACATAGTCCCTCCAGCGTGTCCTGGGCCGTCCCCTGGGCCTCCTCCCGGTGGGACGTGCCTGGAACACCTCCCGAGGAAGGCGTCCAGGAGGCATCCGGAATAGATGCCCGAGCCACCTCAACTGGCTCCTTTCGATGTGGAGTAGCAGCGGCTCTAATCCGAGCCCCTCCCGAATGGTCGAGCTCCTCACCCTATCTCTAAGGGAGTGCCCGGCCACCCTACGGAGGAAGCTCATTTCAGCTGCTTGTATCCGGGATCTCGTTCTTTCGGTCATGAACCAAAGTTCATGGCCATAGGTGAGGGTAGGAACGTAGACCGACCGGTAAATCAAGAGCTTCGCTTTTCGGCTCAGCTCTCTCTTCACCACAACAGACCGGCACAGCGCCCCCATTACTGCGGCAGCCGCACCGATCCGTCTGTCGATCTCCCGCTCCATTCTTCCCTCACTCGTGAACAAGACCCCGAGATACTTGAACTCCTCCACTTGAGGCAGGAACTCCCCTCCAACCTGAAGAGGACAAGCCACCCTTTTCCGGTTGAGTACCATGGCCTCTGACTTGGAGGAGCTGATCCTCATCCCAGCCGCTTCACACTCGGCTGCGAACCGCCCCAGAGCATGCTGTAGGTCTTGGCTAGAGGGGGCCAGCAGGACCACGTCATCTGCAAAAAGAAGAGACGAAATCCACTGGTCCCCAAACCAGACCCCCCCCGGGCCCCTTTGGGCTGCGTCTAGAAATCCTGTCCATAAAAGTTATGAACAGGACCAGTGACAAAGGGCAGCCCTGCCGGAGTCCAACATGCACCGGGAACGGGTCCGACTTAGTGCCAGCAATGCGGACCAAACTCCTGCTCCGCTCGTACAGGGACCGGATGGCCCCTGATAAAGGGCCCCCGATTCCATACTCCTGGAGCACCCCCCACAAGGCATCACGAGGGACACAGTCGAATGCCTTCTCCAGGTCCACAAAACACGTGAACCGGTTGGGCAAACTCCCATGAGCCCTCGAGTACCCTGTAGAGGGTATAGAGCTGGTCCAGTGTTCCACGGCTGGGACGAAAACCACACTGCTCCTCCTGAAGCCGAGGTTCGACTATCGGCCGGACTCTCCTCTCCAATACCCTGGCGTAGGCCTTACCAGCGAGGCTGAGGAGTGTGATCCCCCTGTAGTTTGAACACACCCACAACATCCAGAGATTTGAGGTACTCAGGGCGGATCTCATCCACCCCTGAAGCCTTGCCACCGCGGAGCTTTTTAACCACCTCGGTGACTGCAGCCTGGGTGATGAAAGAGTCCAACCCCGAGTCCCCAGCCTCTGTTTCCACCAGGGAATGCGTGATGGCAGGGTTGAGGAGATCCTCGAAGTACTCCTTCCACCGCCCGATAATGTCCCCAGTCAAGGTCAGCAGCCTCCCACCCCCACTATAAACAGTGTTGGCGAAGCACTGCTTCCCCCTCCTGAGGCGCCGGACGGTTTGCCAGAATCGTTTCGAGGCCGACCGGAAGTCCTTCTCCATGGCCTCACCGAACTCCTCCCAGGCCCGGGTTTTTGCCTCTGCCACAGCCCGGGCCGCAGCACGCTTGGCCTCAAGGTACCCGTCAGCCGCCTCAGGAGTCCCACAAGCCAACCACAGCCGATAGGACTTCAGCTTGACAGCATCCCTTACTGCCGGTGTCCACCACCGGGTTCTGGGATTGCCGCCGCGACAGGCACCCCAGACCTTACGGCCGCAGCTACGGGCAGCAGCATCGACAATAGATGCGGAGAACATGGTCCACTCGGACTCTATGTCTCCAACATCCCCCGGAATCTGGTCAAAGCTCTCCCGGAGGTGGAGTTGAATACATCCCTGGCCGAGGGCTCCGCCAGGCGTTTCCCAGCAGACCCTCACTATGCGCTTGGGCCTGCCAAGTCTGTCCGGCTTTCTCCTCCTCCAGCGGATCCAACTCACCACCAGGTGGTGATCAGTGGACAGCTCAGCCCCTCTCTTCACCCGAGTGTCCAAAACATGCGGCCGAAGGTCTGATGATACGACAACAAAGTTGATCATTGACCTCCTGCCTAGGGTGTCCTGGTGCCAAGTGCACTAATGGACACCCTTATGCTTGAACATGGTGTTCATTATGGACAATCCATGACTAGCACAGAAGTCCAATAACAAAACACCACTAGGATTCAGATCGGGGAGGCCATTCCTCCCGATCACGCCTCTCCAGGTGTCACTATCGTTTCCCACGTGGGCGTTGAAGTCCCCCAGCAGAATAATGGAGTCCCCGGGAGGGGCACTATCCAGCACCCCCGACAGGGACACCAAGAAGGCCGGGTACTCCGCACTACCGCTCGGCCCGTAGGCCGAAACGACAGTCAGAGACCTATCCCCAACCCGAAGGCGCAGGGATGCGACCCTCTCATCCACCGGGGTAAACCCAAAAACAAGACGGCTGAGCTGGGGGACAACAAGCAAACCCACCCCAGCCCGCCGCCTCTCCCCATGGGCCACTCCAGAGTAGAAGAGAGTCCAGCCCCTCTCAAGGAGATGGGTTCCAGAGCCCACGCTATGCGTGGAGGCGAGCCTGACTATTTCTAGTCGATATCTCTCAACCTCCCGCACAAGCTCATTCTCCTTCCCCCCCAGCGAGGTAACATTCCACGTCCCTAGAGCCAACCTAAGCATCCGGGGATCAGGCCGCTGAGGTCTCCACCTTCGCCCGCCACCCAATCCTCTTTGCACCGGTCCCTCACGGTTCCCCCTGCAGGTGGTGGGCCCACTGGGGGATGGCCTCGCGTCTCTCGTTCGGGCTTGTCCCGGCCGGGTCCCGCGAGGAGCAACCCGGCCACCAGGCGCTCTCCGACGAGTCCCGACCCCAGGCCTGGCTCCAGGGTGGGGCCCGTCTCTGCCGTACCGGGCGACTTCACGTGCCTCGATATATTTGTCCTCATGAAGGATTCTTGTGCAGCCTCTAACAGGTTTTTCCTGTCAGGATTTTCCTTTAGTTATATCCATTTTTACAGCAACTCTTACCGGCAAACCTATCCTTGTTAAAGAAAACCAACTGACCAGAGCACCTCCTTCCACATGCTTATGTTGTCCCTGACAGGCTTGTGGCAAACTAACCAGATTTTTATGACTGTCTTTCAGCAAGAGCTTTCATCTTGCCAAAAGCCAGACTTGTAAAGTGCATGACGTTTAGTTTATAATACTCCCAGCTGAGCTGTGGATCTCTACAGCTCCTTCAAAGCTACCATGTGCTTTCTAGATGCATCTGTGATTAATACTTTTCTTCCCAAACCTGCCAGTTTAGGTGGATCTCCGTGTCTCCGTATGTTTGCAGTTGTCCCATTCTCTTTCCATTTTCAGATGATGGATTGAACAGAGCTCTATGAGATCTTCAAAGCTTGGGATATTGTTTTAGAACCTAATCAGGCATTTCCTTCTGACAACTTTCTTCCTGACCTATCTGCTACGTTCCTCAATGATGCTGCATGTTCCCTAATATTCTCTAACCAAACCTCTGGATTTAAAATACACACATGTGCACTCTGTTTACAAAGTAGATGACTTCTTAAGTGATTTAATTCAACAGGATTTTGTTTTGGGGGTATGAAAGTAAAGGGGTTGAATACATATGCCTGTCACACTTTTTAGATTTGTATTTGTAAAAAAAGAAAACCGAATATTATTTCCCTTCTAGTTCTGTAGTAATTTGTGCTGGTCTATTACTTAAAATCATAATAAAAATTAAAAAAAAATAAAAATCTGAAGCTGAAATGATGTGAATACTTTTGCAAAGCACTGTATTGATACTTGTGAATGTAAATGAACCTACAGACAGTAAGAGTAAGTCTTAATTTGAGACACAGCCCTTATTTCTCAGACTGCCATGCTCCCTGGTTTCTCTCCTTCAAAGACCTTACTGTGGCTCAGATGAGCAGCCCCCAAATGTGTTTGAGGTTTTCAAATCCTATTCAAATTGGAGAGAGGATGAAAGATGACAGGTGGAGAGGCACAAACAAGAAAACTATGCTGATGCCCTGTCTGCCAAACTCCTCTGATACATCTCCAAACTCTGATCTGAATGAGACAAAAAAAAAAACCTAGACCCAATTTATTGCACTCCGCTGCCAGCCTTTCATTTTTGTGACTGGCGCCAGGGCGCTTATCAACTGCAGAACTATTAGCCGTATCAAATCAATGTGTTCATTGCTCTCTCTTGCCTCCGTTGCTTGCATCTTTTCTCTCTCTCTCTCTCTCCTCCCATCACTCCTTCTCCCTCCCCTTTTCTCTGCCAGACAGGTCAGATATTAGAAACCTGTATTATCAGGTCCTCCCAGGATGCTGGTGGAAAAGTTGATTTGCAACGCCCGATTGAATCTAGTTATCTTTCATCCCTTTCCAAGCCCCCAGCCAGCTGCCCTAGCAGACAGGAGCCCAATGGCCTATCTGCACCGAGGTGCCACAGAATAAAAAATATCCATTTACAGAAAAAGGGGAGGGAAGGAGGAAAAGAGAGGAGTGAAAGTGAGAAGCAAACAGTGACAAAGTGTCACCCAACGCCACACATTTGCAGAGCTCAGGGTGGGGGCACTGTATACTGCTTCACCTCGGGTCCAGCCCCCACGCCCTTTGTAAACCTTTATCTTCTAGCATTATACAGCCATTTATCAGTCAGCAAACAAAACATGTCACACCCGCATTCTGGGTCCCGCCAGCACACACATCAAACCACAGCCAACCATTCAAACCAGCATAACAGTTAAATCCTTAACGGGAGGCGAGCAGAGCAAAGGCCACACAGGACAGTCATTAAACAACTAGAACCTGCACTAATTGAACCCAGCTGGTGATAACGGAAAATAGAGAAAGGAATATTTATCTGTTGACTGGGTTTCTATGACTGAGTGGCCAACAGCAGCACAAAGAGAGCCATTATGGCTTTATCTTCTCAAATAGAAGGGAAAGTGAGTCTTGGCTGTAGACTGGAGCCACAACAGTAGCTGCAGAAGAGCAAAAGAAAAGGGGATGAAAAGAGCGAGGTGACTGATAAGGAGAGTGTGGGAGCTTGAGGAGGGGTAAAGGAAGGAATATGTCTGGCGGACAGAGAGTGTGAGTAGCTCAAAGGAACACATTCATCATGAGGCAAGGAGGCAGGATGTGTGTCTGCAACACATATTGCCAGTTTAGGTGCTCGATCTGTGAATGGAATTACTGAACACCTCATTGGTTTGAGAACTGATGGCAACTCAAGTGACTAATTTCATTCAGTGCCCTCTAAATTCCAGAGACAAACAGACTATCTGTGGCAGGTGTCCACACTATGAAAAAACTACAGGTTGCAATGCTGACTGTGGCTGTAACAAGATCTGGCAATATTAAGACATCTTGCCATTCCCAATGTTTGAGACTCTTATTTTGGCATAAGACAGGAAGGAGTTATTGACTTTGGTTGTTTGAGAGATTCGGCTTGTAAAGACTACACGTTGGGCTTGCTGACAGCATTATAGAAGCCTCCAGCACTTTCAAATTGCTTGTGTAGCAGCTAGATCCTGCCTAATCTTAAAATTTCGGAAAAAGTATGGTAAAATGAAAAACCAAGCATGGAAAACAGTTTGAATTTCAAGGCTTTATTTTTTATTCAGTTGTCTTAAATATAAAAAATGTGAATTTCTGTGAACAAGTAGAAAGGTCATTTCACTCATGTTTTTGCTGCTGGATCCTTTTATTTCTAGATTTTAATTTGGACCCAAGGTTTTTGAGCTTGATTAGATTTAGATATCATACATAGCATGCCATCTAAACCTTTTTTTTATTTAACTTTTTTAAAAGTTTTACCGATAAAGTAAATTGTGATTTAGAAGATCTGTATTTAATCTACAATAATCCAGCCCAGAATTCATAGATTTTAACAGTTTTAACATTACATAGACGCAGAAGAAATTTTAAACAGAAACAAATACCACTTATAGCACAGCCGAATCAGTGTTTTTAAAAGGTTTGAGGAAAAACACAGATATTAAAACACAACTAGACAAACCATATTATATATTGATATTGATAACTGCAGTGAATTTTTACACAACAATGAAAATCAAGTGTCATATAGTTACATCCTTAATCCACACAAAAAGAGGCAACACCAAAATATCTTCTGCACCAGTGATACCTTTGAGAAATGAAACCTTAAAAAGCACAAAAATGGTGAGGTAACAGATCCTTTTCTTTCTCCCAAATCTAAACAGACTGCTATGAACATAGGTAGATTTCACGGAGCCACACATTTGTGTATCAGACAGGCCTTGGTTTAGTTTTGTCCTTTGAATTTAATTTCAAACCTAGTTGCTGCCTTTAACAAATTGCCCCCAAATTGATTTGAATTATTGGCACCGGTGCAGCTGGAATTACAGCCCCCCCAAAACAAACTGCATTACTCCCAGTGTGTCTTGGGGTTCCGGCAGATGCTTTCTGACATCCGAGCCAAATGACGTTTGACTGTTTGGCTTTAGAAACTTTTAATGGAGTTCATTCTGCAATCAGCCTGGCAGTAGGAGCTGGCTGAACTCTGCCTTGTGTATTGATCTTCCCCAATGTGTTTAAGGGTTGGGGTCACCAGAATCGCCTCTGCAGCTGTAAAAAGGTCAATAAAGTCAATAAAGTAAATGAGGTAATTCTGCTGTAAAACATCCAACGATGGTCAATTTCCATTTTAGTAAGCTTTATACATAGGCAGTTGTATACATATGTCAACATGTCAGGTTGTCACACACTATTGGACAAAGGACATATTGAATTTGGCCATGGTGACAAAATGTTTATCCACAGAAGCATTTCTGTGAGAACAAATCAGCTTTTGTCACATCTGAAGACAAATTACTCCTCTGTCCAGATAGAATTAATGGAAGCTAACCCTAAACTAAACCATCTGTGAAGAGATGAGGGGCAGAAAGATTAATGTAACTCTGGTTTATTTTCCTAACACTAAAGATTCAGATAGACAAATATCGGTATTGCATAAGAGTATTCAAAGAACTTTGCACATCTAGGGACTACATTCTTGCCTGAACTTTGCAAGATAATCAAGCGCAGTCAGATTGGATGTAGAGTGTCTGTTGAACATCCGTTTTCAAGTCCTGCCATGGGTTCTCAATAAGATTTAGGTCTGGACGTTTACTCTCAGTCTAATAATTAAATATGCTTTGATCAATAAATAAATCAAACTTTATTTGCTAAACACTTTTCATATTGACAAGTGTAACACAAAATTATTTAATTTACAAAGTTTAAAAACAGATAGAGCACCATTCCAGACCCACTAAGGATGATTATGTACAAGTAAATAAAGGATATAATGAACAGTGTGTACATGTATGTGTATGTAGATCCATTTTTTGTCCATGTCCAGGATGGCGCTGCAAGAACAATTTTATCTTATATAAGTGGTGGGATCACAAATTACACATCACCTCAGTAGGAACCACATAATACACAGAGACTCCTGAGACTGAACATGGCACACAAAGAAACTCCAAACACAACTGACTGACAGCTGACTTCAAAGAAACCGTCCATATTGAACATTTCATATTTTTCTTATGTCTGTTTTATCTCATGGCTATCTTCATAAATCTCAGTAGTTTGAGCTCTTAAACAAAAATCCCTTGGTCCTACGTTTTATAAGCCCAATGATTATCTTGCATCAAGACCAAAACATTTAATGTTAGCCTTCATGATGCTGTTTGTTCACTAATGTTCTCCAAACAACCTCTTAAGGCTTCACAGAACATGCTGAGTTTAAATCACACACAGGTATACCCTGTTTGCTAATTAGAGGTTTCAAAAGGCAACAGGTTGCATTAGGATTTATTTCAGAGTATCGGACTAAAGAGGAATGACCAAAAACTCTTTAGATTTCTATTTTTAAGAAAATGTGGAAACCATGTATTATTACCATTTTACTTCACAATGCACTCTGCACTATAATATGATATCCCAATAAAATACATTGAAGTCTGTGGCTGCAATGTGACAAATATGAAACGGTTCACTGGGTATGAAGGCTATTTCAAGGCGCTGCAGTGAGTTAACTATTGGATCTTATACTGTAGACCCGTAGGGACCTGAGAATATGACTACATTTGCATGAATTAGCCACAAGTGCCCACTTTTTTAAAGCTCCCCATGTTAACTTCTTAATATATCTTCTTTGTCTAATATTATATGTCTCAAGCCTTTGATTGAGCTTTTACAGTCACTGAGGTAATTATGAGGCTGTTTTTTTTTACTTACTTTAGAAAAGCTCTTGTGCAAGTGAACTGAACCCATGTAAAATCAGCAGAGTGTCGTTAGGCCACCTGATTCCCTAAATAAAATGAATGTGATTTCACTTCAAGCTTAATGAGTAAGCTTTTATTGTGCAGCTCATTCTGCAGAGAGCTGACAATTGATTGTTTTGCACTCTATGTAGTGGTTTAAAGCTTAAAATTGCCTACAGAGAATCAACACCGTGTGTAACAGCATTCAATTATTTCTCTTCCGGAAGCCCCAAAGTCTCAGTTTTACCCCCAGAAGAAAAATTTGACTGCATCATCAACTATCTGCTCTGAGGTGATCCTCAGAAGATAATCTGTTTTTCATACGAAGGTGTTCGAAATAAAAGCAAAAGATCGCTAGAGGCAATCAGATGTAGAGACAAGAACTAAGTTAAATACAATAAAACCTGAAAAGACATCAAAGCAAATTATTACCCAAGGTATGAAGCATGAAATCTTTATAAAGTTTAACATATGATAGTTTTAATTGAGAGGACCATTACTAGTGTTGACTTGTTTGAAATATAAGACCAAGTATGGAGAGATGAGACCTTTGTAGGTGAGTGAATCATGGCAGCAATTTTGGGATAAAGTGGTGAGATAATATGTTTTATATCTGCCACAGTTCTCTCTGCAGACAGGTCAACAGTTTAAGACTGAAATTAAAAGAAATGACTCTATTAATGAAGCCCATCTTACTCAGCACGGCTTGGACAATGCTGGGAATGGTCAAACAGAAATATCAAGCTCCTGAAAAGCCCCTAAGACACACAGACATCAAACCAGTTGTTCTGAGATGGAGGGCTTGGTAGAACCTATTGCTTAATGCCACAGGGGAAATAAACGGTCTAAAATAGGCATGTGGGCAGGAAATGGATTTTATAGGAGAACTAATCAAGGGGGCAGTTTTAGTGGGGCACAATTTAGATTTTGATTGGATTCTTACTGACGGTGGGGTTATCAATGTGTCTCTAACCAGGAGGTGTAATTTGGTCTTTGATGTCCACATGCTGGTCTTGATGTGTGTCTTGCTGGATGGGTAGTGACTCCTGTGTGTATGTTTGTTACAGTGACATGTGTGTTTATGGATATATGTGTGTGTATAATCCCTGTGCTTGGTTAAATGTCAGTACATTACAGCGCCTGTTGTGTTTCAAGCTGCTGTCGTCTCAATCGGCTGAATATCTCCAATGATCATTAGAATAAAAGAGTAAGACAATTACACACTAGAAAGCTCCCACTCCTGTCATTTAAAACTTTCAATCTCAACTTCAACTCTTCCACTTTGCTTTGCTTTGTCAGCTTTTCTTCAGTTGCTTCACCACCTCAACATCCATCAGAAACCACCCCCTGTGAGGTAGTGATGGGAATTAGAGCACACATGCCAAACTCTAGTTATTGCTAGAAGATTCATAAGCATTTTTAAACAATGCTTTTGTTGCTCTAACATTCAAAATGTCTCCAAACTGAGAATTTAGTTGTGGTTTCTAAGCTATTTTAGAAACTAGACTTTAGTAAATGAATGAACAAGTGGAAGATCCAAATATCAGTTTATTCCTACAGCACACTTACCTTAAGATGGAGTTACTTTGTTAGTGACACCTCCTGATTATCACTGGATACTTTCTGCTGTTCCCAGTTAAAGCTATTGCCATCTTGCTTTCAAAAAAGCAAGATGGCTAAAATGCAGAACTTGAAATATGAAGGCAGGAGTGGCTAACAACAATGTGAACAAGGTTAGAGTCATACTATTATGTTTAGATCATAATTGATTAGATCTTTCTGCCAAGGCAGTTCCAGTGCTAGAACACCAACCCTGCTCCAAGTATTTTGGGGTATGTCTCTACCAGCTTTGGACAGCTACAGACTTAGATCTTTCCACATTACTCTTTACCAAAAAGGTCAAGCTCAGTCAGATTGGATGGAGAGCCTCTGTAAGCCTTAGCTTTTAGTCTGGCCACAGGTTCCCAATTGGATTTAGGTTTGGAGTTTGACTCTGCCATTCTAGCACATGACTATGATTTGATCTGAACTTTTCCATTGTAGTTCTGGCTGTATATTGATAGTTGTTGTCCCGGAAAGTGAATCTCCACCCAGTCTCAAGTCTACTGCAGCCTCTAAGAGGTTTTCTTCCAGGATTGTTTTGTATTTGGGCCTGTATTTATCTACTCTGCCCCTTCTGAAGAAAGAAACACCCACAGCACAATGCTGTCACTACCATTTACTGTGCGAAACTAGGGTGATGTGCACTATTGGATTTCTGTCACAAGCAGCATTTTGCATTTTTAGCCAGAAAATTCATCCAGAGTCTCCTACATGGATTAAGCTAAATTCAAAATGGGATTTTTATGACTTTCTTTCAGCAATGACATCTTATTGTCAAACTGAATAAAATAGAATTTCATAAAAGCTAGATTTATGGAGTGCTTGGCTTATTGTTGTCATACTAAAACACTGTCCTACCTGAGCTGTGGATCTCTGCAGCTCCTCCAGAGTTACAATAGGCCTCTTGGCTGCTTCTCTGATTAATGCTCCCTTGCCCAATCTGTCAGGTTAGGTGGATGGCCATCTCTTGGGAGGTTTACAATTGTACCATCTTGTTTCCTTTTTTAGATGATGGATTGCGGGTGACCACTTGTGGCATTGTGTAGAAACACAATGAAAATCTCTTCTTGAACGCGAATAAATCAAAGAAGACGATTGTAGATTTCAAGAGAAACAGGAATAGGTCAAGCACTATTTCCATCATGGGAGAAGAAGTGGAGGTGGTGGAGGAGTATAAATACCTCAGGGTTAACCTGGACAACAGGCTGGAGTGGAGATGCAACTGTGAAGCCGTCTACAAGAAGAGACAGAGCAGACTGTACGTCTTGTGGAAGCTTGGGTCCTTTAGTTTTTGCAGCAAGATGCTGCATATCTTTTATATGTCTGTTGTGGAGAGTGTGATATCTTCTGCTATCATCTGCTGGGGTAGCAGCATCAGAGCCAGGGACTTAAAAAAGCTCAACAAGCTAATAAGGAAGGCTGGCTCTGTTCTGGGGACTCCTCAGGACCCTCCAGAGATCATTGTGAAACGAAGGATTCTTTTATAAAATGAATAACATTATGGAGAACCCTGAGCATCTTCTTCATGAGACTGTCGTACAACAACAGAGTGTCTTTAGTCAGAGGCTTCTTCAGATCTACTGTAAGACAGACTGCTACAGGAGATCCTTCCTGCCCACGCCATCAGCATCTACAATGACTCTTTAAGGAAAACTGAATAATATGAGCTACAACAACATTTAATTTCCCTTTGGGTATTTTTGAATTGAATTAAATAGAGCTCTGTGAGATGTTCACAGCTTGGTATATTGTTTTAGAATCTAATCCTGGCTCAAATTTCCCCACAATTTCTTCACCTATCTGGTTTATTGGTCTGTTTTACTTTTACTGTTTTACTCTCTGAAGTTGTTGGGCTGGATGGGATTTTTGAGGTATATCAGAGTAAAGGGGAGTGAATATGAATGCACACCTCCAATTTCCGATTTTGCATTGTAAATTTTGGTTTCACAATTATGCACTGATAGTCTGTCACATAAAATCCCAATAAAATATAGCATGGATACTTTTAACACTTCGCAAACACTAAGTTATTTACTGAACATTTGAGTTATTTACTGAACATTTGAGACAAGCATTATTTGAAATCTCACATCCAATATGTAAACAGTTGTAAAGTATTCTTGAGGATTATGTTAGAATGTTAGCATATGTCACTTTAAAAAAAGTCTTTCACATAAAAAATTATCCACACTGATGCTCAGTTGTAGTTTTTGTAGTTAGATACCATTCCTTGTGAGAAACGCAGCCTAATTATTTCACGCTCCTTCAGTAGTCCTGCACTCACCCTATCATGGTTGAATACAGCTGTGGATAAACTAGCCAAGCTTTTCCAACCGCTAATTAGGACCAGTATAAAGAATGAGTTGGCAATTAGAAAACAATGTAAAAACACATCTGTGAACAGTGTGGACCAAGTGCACTTCCATTTGAATATTGGCCTCCATCTTTCACCGCTCTGTTCTGTCCATACTGCCAGGTGTCATGGAAAGAGTTTTTTAATCAAATAGGACATCTGGTGTTCTGACTGGCAATGTCTGGACACAATTTGGCTTGTAATGATGCTGGCATGCGAACAGCATTAAGTGAGGCTCTGTCCAAAGAGGTGCTCCTAACTGAAAAGTCAGTGGACTCATCTGTTAAAAGGTGAGTGCTGTATTTAGTCTGCTGCAAGTGTTATGAATGATAACAGCTAGAGCAGGACAGCTAAACATGAAAGGAAGTGATACTCGTTTATGTTTTTGTGGTCTATTTGTGCTAACATTTTTCTTTGACACTGAAAAATACTTTTAATATCCTGTTTAGGTGAGATGAAGAGCAGAGGCCTCTTTTGAACGTGTAAGACTAATCCCATTTATGTTGCAGCCAACACAAAGCAGAGCCAAAATATCATCAAAACCAGGCAGCTTTGATGCCAGGGCCAAGACTTTAAAGACAGAGGAATGTGGAAGTGTTTGTTAGTGCCAGGTGTACACCGCACAGTAATTAGGCCTTACTCAACTTATTATGCAGCATATAAAATATGATGTTATTTATCAACAGCACTTCCTAAGTCTGCTGTGCTGAGATTCAGGGTTCCTTTTTCTATCTATCTATCTATCTATCTATCTATCTATCTATCTATCTATCTATCTATCTATCTGTCTGTCTGTCTGTCTGTCTGTCTGTCTGTCCGTCCGTCCGTCCGTCCGTCCGTCCGTCCGTCCGTCCGTCCGTCCGTCCGTCCGTCCTATCTATCTATCTATCTATCTATCTATCTATCTATCTATCTATCTATCTATCTATCTATCTATCTATCTATCTATCTATCTATCTATCTGTCTGTCTGTCTGTCTGTCTGTCCGTCCATCCCTCCATTTGTCCCTCTGAACATCCATCCATCCATCCATCTATCCATCCATCCATCCATCTCTCCATTTGTCCCTCTGAACATCCATCCCTCCGTTTGTCCCTCTGACCATCCATCCATCCATCCATCTATCCATCCATCCATCCATCTCTCCATTTGTCCCTCTGACCATCCATCCCTCCGTTTGTCCCTCTGACCATCCATCCATCCATCCATCCTTCCATCCCTCCATCTAGCCATCTATCATCCATCCATCTATCATCCATCCATCCATCCCTCCATCCACCCATCCCTCCATTTGTCCCTCTGACCATCCATCCATCCATCCATCCCTCCATTTGTCCCTCTGACATCCATCCCTCCATTTGTCTCTCTGACCATCCATCCATCCATCCATCCATCCATCCATCCATCCATCCATCCTTCCATCCCTCCATCTAGCCATCTATCATCCATCCATCTATCATCCATCCATCCATCCCTCCATCCACCCATTCCTCCATTTGTCCCTCTGACCATCCATCCCTCCATTTGTCCCTCTGACCATCCATCCATCCATCCATCCATCCATCCTTCCATCCCTCCATCTAGCCATCTATCATCCACCCTCCCATCCATCCATCCATCCATCCCTCCATTTGGCCCTCTGACCATCCATTCCCTCCATTTTTTCCCCTGACCATCCCCCCCATCCATCCATCCCCCCCCAAAAATCCATCCATCCCTCCATTTGTCCCTCTGACCATCCATCCATCCATCCATCCATCCATCCATCCTTCCATCCCTCCATCTAGCCATCTATCATCCATCCATCTATCATCCATCCATCCATCCCTCCATCCACCCATTCCTCCATTTGTCCATCTGACCATCCATCCATCCATCCATCCATCCATCCTTCCATCCCTCCATCTAGCCATCTATCATCCATCCATCTATCATCCATCCATCCACCCATCCCTCCATTTGTCCCTCTGACCATCCATCCATCCATCCATCCATCCCTCCATTTGTCCCTCTGACCATCCATCCCTCCATTTGTCCCTCTGACCATCCATCCATCCATCCATCCATCCATCCATCCATCCATCCATCCATTCATCCCTCCATTTGTCCCTCTGACCATCCATCCATCCATCCCTCCATTTGTCCCTCTAACCATCCATCCATCCATCCATTCATCCCTCCATTTGTCCCTCTGACCATCCATCCATCCATCCATGCATACATCAAAGTGTATATTTACGTCTGTCTCATATGAACATGAAAAATATGTAGGAACCTTAAGAGTTGCAGATACTAACTTAGAGAATGAAGATAATCTTCTAAACTACTCACTCACACATTAAAGCTATGGCATTTGAGCAATCTGTAGAAAAGTGTTACATAGAAGGTTTCAACAATTTAGACCCAAATAAACTGCATGACAAAGTTTTGGGGGAAATGGGGGTTTTAAAAGTAAAATTTTGGTACTGACTGACCCCGTTTTTTTTTATTTTTTTTGGGGTTGGGGTTTGACAGCTCATTCAGCGTCTACACACTTCTGTGCAACTATTATCACATGTTGGGTTTGTGAGATTAAAGGCACTTCAACACAACATGGGATGTTTGCATGTGAATGGAAACCATACAGGGACTGTCACATCACTTTGTGTGAAACTGCAGAGTTCCTCTTGTCAGCTGCAAATAAGCCCACTGTATCCTGCTGATAAAAGGCAATCAAACAAAGTATATAATTGTGAAGTCAAACATTAATTGCCTGCATCACTACCGCCTAATGCCAGAATAATTAAGAATGTCTCTTACTGGGGACTGGCAATGCAATTATCACCTTGATAGTGGCACCATACAAAGACATTCAGAGGAGGGAGACAGAAAACAAGAGAGAAGCAAATGACTAAAAGGGAAGAGGATTAGACAATTAGAACATGGCTGAGAGGGGAATGAAACAAGCCTCAGGGCTTTTTTCAGCAAGGTTGCCATGCCGACACATTTTATTTGCTTCCTTCTAATGTAAAAGAAAATACAGCTGCACAATATATTGAATTGCAGTTGCCATTGCAATACCAATTTGTGCAATATGGCAGTTTCAAAGGACTTCCTGGATGCAGTAGGCTGGAATGTTCTAGGTGCTGTGTAAGAAACAGAAAAAAAACTTTGCTTTCCATTTAGACCATTTGTATGGACGTTTCACATCCTATATCTCTACCAATGATATAGATATTTTTTATCAAGCTCCTAAAGTTCAGGGAGAGTGGTGGCGATATTGTTATGATGGAAAAGAAAGAGACAGCGAGGAAAATGTGACTTGATTGCAGTTGATTTTGTAATCACAATATTGAAAAACTGGTATTGCAATGTCCAATGTTTTTCCATTATCAACCAGCTTGTAATGCTGCTAGATAATGCATAAAACCTGTTCAAACCTTACAACGTTACATAACAATCATGTGGTTAATGTCAGCAAAATATCTGCTGTTCCTGCCCCCGAGCTCTTTCTGATTTAATATTAACCCCGACAAATATTCAGACTAAGCAGGTGTCAAAAATGCCATGCTTCTTTTGCCTTCACTTGAGACATCTCCTTTAACCTTTATCATACTGACATGTGGCCTTACAATGACAGCCAAAATGCTTGAAGCTGATTTGCAAAAAAATCCCATTTTAACTGTTACATTACACAAACCACAGCTTGTAATGCAGTGTGCAATACACACAATGGTGGACAAAGTCATCTTGGGAAAGAGGCCAATGTTCAATTCTCTTTTTGAATTATTAAATGTGCAGATCAGATGAAATATTCAACAGATGATATGCCGCTTTAATTTTCATAGAAATGAACTTTATATCAGAGAACACATTTTTATGGGAAGTAGACTGGGGGCCACTCATTAAATTTCATTGTTTGATCACTGTGCAAGGATGTTATTGGCTAGCTGGTGCCTGGCTTTTAGCAAACATTTAGGGAATGTCTCCGAGGCCAGGTAACTTCAGCAAGACATACCACAAGTTTATGATACTAAGAGCTGTTTCAGAAATGGAAAATGGTCACTTCATAATTCAGTGCCTCCAACATTTTTGCATTAATAAAAATTAAAAGTGTGTAACAAATATGTAACAGTATATTTCAAAAAACCATGATAAATATTCATGTATTTACAGGGAGAGACAACACCTTAGGCAATTATGATTCTGTAAATATGAATAAATCAGATAAGTCCCCGTAGTGCAGTTTCTATACTTATGCATGCTAAACTTGCTCCTGTGTTGTCTTGCTTTAGTTGTTGTGTTTATATAAGAGTGTTATTAAGTTAATTAAGTTTAAACTAAAAGCAAACACAAGTTCCATTATGCAGCTATCTTGAGATACAGATAATTCTCACAGATGGATGACATGCAGATTTGAGTAACTATTCACCTTGCTTTCTGAAGATTTTGGGTAACGACCTCTTCAGGACATCTCCTACAAGGAGAAAATAGCTGTCTTGAAGTTTTAAAGGTTCTTAAAGCATCTGCTAATCACTCTCTTCAGTTATTTCTATAATCTTACAGTGTAATTCAGATCATCGGACTGACAAGGTGGTTCTAGCACATTTGTCAACATTAAAATCAGCTTCATCATGCTTTTCTTCAGCTGTGGAGTCTTGCACAGTTTAATTGCATTCTTTATTGTTTTCCTTGAAGAACTGTACCTGATGTTTCCAGGCTGATTCTCTCTGAATCGTGTGACGCTTTTGTCAGACATCTATGTGGAGTGCACCTGTTCATGGCTGGTCTATGATGATTTTCCACTTCTAGCCCAAGAACTCTCATTCGATCAGTGTTGGGACCATTGGGTCAGAAGTTTAGAAATAAGTGTGTAACCAATGACCTCAGTACATTTGTCACACTACACTTGCAAATGTCTTGGGAGAGCTTTGTTTTCACTTTATTTTTCCTTCTGTATATTTTTTGTAATCACATCAAAATAGTTGCGCACATTCTTCCTGATCAACAGGATCAAAGAAGTGGGATAAGAGTCACTGGTGCAATTCTTAATCAGATGGCATTATCCAGGGTCACAAAGATTGCCAGAGTTCATGTCTAGTTTGAAGGGATGTGAAACTCTACTCACAGTTTTTTAACAGCTAATTGGATTAGGTCTCAAAGAGGAACACTCTTTGACCATTGGTTGTAGCCCAGAATGAGCCTAAAATACTGCAGAAACAAGGTGAATGGACCACGGATTAGAGGAAGGATCCTGACCAATTAAGACAAGGCCAGGTGTTGTGCTGATTGCAGGAAAATTGAGACCTTTGCCGACATGTGTCTAATTCCCAACTCAATGTGCCTCAACCACTCATTTGCTTTTCAGCCACAGACTCCTCTGATCTTCCCCCTCCCCTTTCAACATCCTTTCCTCTTACGCAAAGGTAACCCAAGCTGCTTTCCCTTGACCCCTCTCTTCCATGCAGAGCTAATCAGGCCCACCTGGAGCTCCTCGGTGTTCTGTTAGCATCTGGCTTAGCTAGCAACAGCTGATCCAAAAGTGAACCCCAAGGGGCCAGCACTGGGGCCCTGCCACCCAATGCACACAGACTGAAAATCAGGGAGGGAGATTTTCCAACTGATGGTTCACTGAACCCTGAGCAGAATCAACGAGTCATGAGAAGTAGAGAAAGAGATGGCGCTGCATGTGTGTGCATATGCACCTGGAAAATAAACTGGTCTTTGCTCAGTTATTTGTGAAGAAAAGCACCATTACGAAGCCCTCATTCAGACATGTAAATATTACATCTGTAAACATGGCTGTAAATAATTGAAATAAATTTGAAAACTTGTAATTGATTGATTACTACAGCTAATTGTTTTGTTTGTTTGAAAATTCAATGGTTTTTAGTAAATATTACAATCATCATGGTGTAGTTGTATCACTGTTATTAAACAGCTCTACCTGTTCTCAATTAAAATCAGGCAGTAAAAAAGAATCCGTCATTGTTCAGCATTTCCCTGAGAAATATCTGATCCCTTCCAATCACTTAAGTGTAATAGTGTTTGAATTCATCGTGTCACATTTTGGTAACCTGGGGCCACAGCAGTCCCAGACTAAGAAAATTGTTTGGTCGTGGAGAGAGGAATATCAGGTTCCTATCAGTTTGGTCGCTGTGTCTTTCATGGAGGTGGTGCGAATCTATTCAATTTGATTCAGTTTATTTATATAGATGCAAATTCACAACACGTGTTGTCTCAGGGCGCTTTACAAATTCCGTTCAATCAAATCATAAAGATTCCAAGTCAAGTAGATACAGCACATTCCTATTGATCCTAGTAATCAAACAATACAGTCAAATTCAGTTTATTATTTTAACTTGTTTAATAGCATCTAAGGAAACCCAGCAGATTGCATCAACTCACTGACTTGCAGCATTCACTCCCCCCTGGAGGCACATGAAGCAACAGTGGACAGTCGCTTGCATTGTGTTGTTGGCTTTGCAGCAACCCCTCATAATGAGCATGTATGTAGCGACAGTGGAAAGGAAAACTCCCCTTTAACAGGAAGAAAACCTCCAGCAGAACCAGAACATTCATGGAAAAGGATATCAAGCCATGGACTTAGAGAGGAGGGTGTGTGGTTTGGGAACCTCTGGGTTTACTTTTTGCGGATTATTTTGTTCTGTTGGCGTCTTCAGACCATGACCTTCAGCGTGCACTGCGGCAGTTTACTGATGAAAGTAAGGCTTCTGTGATGAGAGTCACCTCCTCTGCTGCTCCAGTCAGTTCTGGTGAAGAAAGAGCTGAGCCAAAAACATGTCTAAATTCCAACCTTTGCCTACTGCCCTAGGCAGTGACCAAAGGAATGACATCCAGTTAAAATTAGATTCCCCTGAGAGGTTGCTGGACTCAGCCTTAGAGTTAAGGGCAAAACGTGGTCGCACACACTTAACTCCACAGACGTCCTCCAGATAAGTCAGCACAATGCTCAGTTTTTACAACGCAGAGTCCGTGCTTCTCACAGCATGCTTGAATATGTTCTGCCCTTAAGTGTTAGGAGCTTTGTCATCCAGGGAAAGCTTGAAGTAAAGACCCTTGAAAAAAGTTTGTTTAGGATGGGTACATCTCGTTGACGGTCCGCTGGAAGAAGATATCAGGGCATCGCCTGGGCTTGCTGGAGAGACTACAGTCATATTCAATAAATTAGAAAATTATTGAAATGTTAATTTATCTCAGTAACTAGTATTTTCCACAAAGATACCCAATAACCATAAATAAAAACTAAACTGTCATCTTATAGGATCAGTCATAACGCTACAAACATACAAACTCATATTTCTGTGGTAGTCCGCTGTTGTGCCTCATCTCAGGTCGTTTTTGGCAGATTCTATTAATCAAGGTGTAAGACAGAGGTCCCCTTTGTTCTTCCAAATTTGGACGTTGAGTATACACACCACATTTCACCCACACAGTTCAAACAATTCAAATTTTGTGATAAAACAGGGAACCTGTTTGGGATGAACACACATGAATGGCAGAACGTAGAGTTTACCAGCAGAACTCTGTCCAAAGCACTGGACTGATCAGACCTGTTTGTCACTTTAAGTGGTTAGTGTTAAAAAAAGCAAAAAAAAACACTATTTAAATCAAGCAGCTGTCACAAGTGAATGTGCTTACTTTGTATTATTTTTCCAGCACAGACTTCTTTTAATCATTTGTCAAAATAGCAAAAAAATGTTTTGCTCTATAACTTGCAGCATGAAATCATTTCATTATAGCCAAAGGCCAAAATGAAATGAAAACATCAGCATGCAGATTCAGTCCATTATGTGGTGCTAAACATTGATCTATGGTTTAATATTCCTATGCATAACAATGGCAAGGTATTATTACCTTGAAAGAGGGCAAATAATGTGTGTTGACATGTGAGTTATTATATAAATAAGCAGAGTGAATAAACAGCTTTGCATGTTTTTCGAATGTGAGTTACAGAGAGAAAATGTGCAATTTAGAGAGAGCAATTAATCTAACAGTCATGTTTTTGGGCTGTGGGAGGAAGCTGGAGTTCCTGGAGAGAACCCACACATGCAGAATGACACCAAACCAGGGTTGGAACCTCAAAACTTCTTAACGCAAGGCAGCAGTGTTAACAACTGTGCCACCATGCCGTCCTGAATTAGAAATGCTAAGCTTATTT
>JAHHUM010002562.1:0-22336 GCA_036173005.1 Crenichthys baileyi
ATAAACTCCATTCACACACAAACACATGCACACACGCATACCTACAAGAGAGAAAGCACACACACCAGCAGAGTGTCACAGAACAGAAGGAACAATCCTGAGAGGACCTCCCCCCACACACCGCTTCATGAGGAAGATCACACAGCTTGCAGAATGTGGACAAATGTTTGCAAAGATGTGTGCCAACTTTATAGGTGACGCTCAAACTGGACATGAGGATATGAGGTACTGTGAGAAAGTATTTGCATCAACACATATTTCCTTAGCTTTTGCTTTGTCATATGTTTTGCTGTCTTTAAATGATATATATTATAAAAATTATATAAAAATATATATATATAATATAAAATTAATATATATAATATATATAAATATTAATATATATATATATATATAATATTTTAATATATATAATTATATTATATAATATATAGATATATATATATAGATAATAAAATATATAATCTATATATATATGAAGAAAAAAAGCTATCCAAACCAACAGAGACCTATGTGGAAAATTTAACTGCTCCCTTATAACTAAATTTGCCCCATTGTTCTTTGCAGATTTGTTTTAATTTGATCACACTGAAGGGCTTTTGAGCATGAATGGCTTATTCAATGTCATGCCACGGCACTGCAGTTGAATTTCAGCTTAGGCATTAACTAGGCAACTCCAAAACCTTAATTTGTTTGTTTCTTAACTATTTAGAAGTGTGTTCTCTTGAACATTGTCCTACTTGCACAACCCAAGTGAACTTGAGTTAAAGGTCACCTTCATGATTTTCGGGTGGAGAGCAAATTTCAGGATTCCATAAATTACGGCATCTCGTTCTGATCAGAATAAGGCAAAGCAGGCACAGAGCATCACACGACCACCGATATGTTTGCCTTTTGGCACAATGTTTATCTAAAAAGCTGTTATTTTAGCACCAGATGTAATAGGATGCATCTTCTAAAATGTCCACTTTTATCAACAGTCCACTGTCATAATGGTGGGTTTTAAGACTCTGATAACACACAATCACGAGAAGCAGAGAGTATGTATTTAAACGATTTATTCTTAAAACCAGAGCTGGGTATGAACAGGAACCTGGACTGGGTCAGCAGATCAAACTGGAATTATTCTAGGCGAGGGAAAAAGAAAACAAACTTAGAAGGGTTCAAGCTTGAATAATGATTATTGCAGTGAAACTATATTTTGGCGGACTTACTGAGTGGGTAGATTGAACTAGACAGGGAGAAATAAGTCCGTCTCCACGGTGTCTGTGGCTGGCAGGAAGTGAGCGGATAATGTTCCAATAGTTTCCAGTTTGTGTTCTTGTCTTCCTGCGGTGAAGCTCCGTTGTGACTTGAGGGGGACGTTGGAAGGTGAACAGGCAGGTGAATACTCCTCTGAGTTAGGCTTGCTGTGTTCTCTGAGAGAATGGGCTTGGAGTTGGATAACAGAGTAGGGACCATCAGTCAAAGGTGTCGCAACTTTGAGTTTCCACAATCCTCCAGATATTACTCAAGACTGCAGGTGCAGAAAAATCTGTGAAACACTCCACAAGGCAGGATCTGTAGATCAAGAGAGACAAGCGAAACGATTAATTTTTAAGGACAGCAAAAACTGCATAGAAGCAAGGGTCGAGCCGTTTACCACTGAGTGAACAAAAACGAGCTGAAGCCTTCCTCTGGCTCTCCATTCCCTAAAGAAGCCCAGCTGATAACTCTCAGATGCAGAACACCTGTGCAGAAGCACCTGCCCGTCACACCCTGAATGGAGAAGCAGAAAAAACAGCACAGCACACACATAACCTGCACACAGGCACCGTATTTCCCCTAAAGTTTAGGGGATCATCAATGCCTTTTTGCTAAATGTGGGACAGGCCTCTGTGTTCTTGTTGATCAGCAGTGCTTTTGGCCTTGGAACTCTCCAATGGATCCCACTTTTGCTCAGACTTTGTAACTGTTGAATCATGGACACTGACCTTAACTGAGGCAAGTGAGGTCTGCAGAGCTTTATATGTTGTTCTGGTTTCTTTCTTGACCTCCTAGATGAGTTGCTGATGGCCTCTTCAAGTAATTTTGGTAGGCTGACCACTCCTAGGAAGGTTTACCGCTGTTCCATGCTTTCTCCCTTTGTGGAGAATGGGTCTCTCTGTGGTCCACTGGAGTCCCAAAGCATTAGAAATGGCTTTCTAACGCTTTCTAGACTTTGTTTCATATCTGTTCTGAAATCTCTTCAGATTGGAGCATGCTGTGTTGCATTGTGAGATATTTTACCCTACTTCATGTTGTTAGGTTCTATTTAATTCTTGGTTCTACTGGTCCGACAGTAAACCAGTATTGGGGTGGCTTGGGGATTTTAATCATAAAACTCTTGTATATCACAGATTACTGAGGAGCAATTTCATTTTCACATAGGTCTAGGTTGGTTTGTTATAGCTTTTATCCCTTTAATATATAAAACTATCATTTGAAAACTAAATTTTGTTTTTACTCAAGTTACAATGACTTAAAACATGCCAGTGCGACAAAAAACGCAAAAACAGAAGAAATGCCTCAGTACTCACAGCAGTGTGCATCTGTATCTCCAGAACTTAACTTTGAACTACAGTTCAAGGTTTTGTGTTTAAAATATAGGTTACAGCACCACAAACATAGTGTATTTTGTCAAAGCAAGAATCGGTGATTATGAGTCAGTACTCTCATAACAGCAAAAGCAGCGTGAAATTAAAGCAGCAACAAAGAACACAATAACAAAAGGAAACAACATAATAGCGCACTTGTCCATGCTGACTGCTGGAACTAATATCTGCTGGGGTGGACAGGGAAAAAACATGTAAACCTCACAACATGATCTAACTTGCCCTTTTTTGTCTTTGTTCCTTTTTTATTAAGAGGATGAAAGAAAAAAGTGGGATTTTTTTTAAATCAAAAGGAAAATTGCCTATCTATCAAAGTACATGTAGGCTGACCTTTCTTAAACATTGATCTCAGAAAATGTGACCTTCATGAACACAGCCAAAGCAGTTATTTTAAATGCCGCTTTAACACATTCTTACATGTTTTTGTATTCAATGTTTTCTACGTATCTCCTCAGGTTATACTTTAACAAAGTTCATCTTGCACTAAGTCTGCCTTGTGTACAGTCCGCAGAACTACAAGTTCAGAAAATTGCACTGTAAGGTCCTATAAAGTATCCTTCAAGCATCATGTAGTTCCAGAAAAGTAACCTGTAATTATATTAAAAACTGGATTTCCGATAACTTGCAACTTGTACATTTCATTAATGTAACCTGCAAGTTTCATGAAGTAACCTGTCGATTGTGTTTCAGGAATGCAACCTGTGCCTGCAAAGTACCCTGCATGGAGCGTCCCTGGATGTCCTGGAATGCAATCTGTAAATTCCAGGAAAGTAATCCGTACGTTTCAGGAGAGGAAGCAGTGAGTTCCAGGAAAGTATTCAGGAAATAATGTAAAATGGAGTCAGAATTTACCCTTTTAGTTGCATAAAAGGAAAGTAAGAATAATGAAAGTAACCTATGAATTTCAGGAGATTTACCTTTATGTTACAGAAATGTAACCTGCAACCATGTACCCTGCAAGTCCTGTAATCCAAACTGAAAATTTTAGTTGCAGGAAAGTAATATGTCAGCTCTGGGAAAATAACCTGTAGTTTCCAGGAGTGTAAGGTGGAATTACATAAAGGCAACCTGGATGTTCTGGAATGCAATCTGTAAACTCCAGGAAATTAACCTGTATGTTCCGGCAATGTAACCAGGAAGCACCTGCAAAGATTCCTGGATGGCTGGGAAAACACCTTGTAAATTTCAGGAACCGAGCCTACACATTTCAACAAATTACAGTAGAAGTACGAACGAAAGTACCCTTATCGTCCCAACCTGTACATTCTGCAAAAGCAACCTGTAGGTTTCAGGAACGGTATGGGGCTGTAGCTTGTAAATTGCAGATAAGTAGCACAAAACACGACCAAAAAAAAGCCTGGCTTTCAAGTTCAGTGTAAGGGAGCTCCATTCGAAATCAAATGAGAGGTGGTCTGGTAGGGAAACCTTCTGCTAACAACTGAGCCCTGGTGTCTATTGAAGAGATCTGAGTTTACAAACAGACACAATTATTCAAGACTTATTACCCAAACTGTATAATGACTGCAAAATGCAAGATAACTTGACATTTCAAGGCCAGATATATTTTATCTTTTTATTCACCTTCCCAGCAGTAAATAGACCCTGGCTGATTAATAAATTATATTGTTGATTCTATTGGGTATTCGTTCTTGTCCATCTTTCTATTTTAACCGAAATATATTAATCTAAATAAAGAGAAATGTTTAAAGGAATCTCCTATTTCTTCTTCTTATTTGAAACAGAAAACTTCCTAGATAGGAAGTATTTGCTTCTTCAGATTGATTTTCTTCAGAGGCATTATGAGAATGACTGATTTATAAACCTTAATGTAATTAAATTGAGTTTAAAGCCCCTGCATAACTTCCACAAATTGAAGCTTCCTCTGAAATTCCCTGAAAGACCAAACTATTTACAGCTTTGCTTCAGATGAAACGATGCAAAGTGCACTGCAACATGGAAATACTCCCATGCTTCCATGAGAAGACTGACTACCTCTTAAACCTCATGCTACCACCAGCGAAAGGGCAAGGTCCAACAACTGCAGAAAAACTCTGTTAGGCTTTGAGCGGTGACGGAGGGAGAGAGACAGAGAGAAAGGAGGGTCAGGAGGGAAAAAGTCAAAGCAAAAGAAGAAATTAAAGGTTAATAAAATGGGGAATGAAGACCAAAAAGTGGAAAGGGGTCATTTCTCAACATGTTGGTAGGGCTTCTCATTTCCTCTGTTGTATGGTAAGTATTTGAATCTGCACAGCAGGAGCCAAAACCACAAGTAACTGAGAGAAAAGTGTTTTTTTGGTACAGCTCCCCTAAATGTACTCAACTACATTTAGGGTCAACTACACAGACACAGGCGAGGTAGCAGGGTATAAGAATGTTTGGTGGCTGGTATCAAACCGCAAAAATTCTATCATCCCGTTCCTAAGGTTTAATGACCCTGTAAAGATATGCGTGAGAAACTGCTGCAGTGACCCGAGTTTTTGTTCTGCTGTATGGGGCATCAATAGTTGGCTCAAAGGAGAGTACTAACCTTTTCCATGCTTTGGTATGTATTTCTTGTATTATTCGTCAAAGTTACACAAGACGATGATGTGCATGAGACTGACAGACATGCACTGTAAAAATGCAATTAGAGAGTAAAGACTTAAGTTTACTGAAAATGTCTGTAAAACATTTAGTGTAAGTTCGGAAAATGGAGCGTCGCCTCTGTAAACAACCTACAATGATTTTACTTTGGTTCATCTTTTTTTTTACTATATATTTTTATTTATTTATTTTGCTGTTAGGACCTTAGGGCAGTGCTAGTCATTTTGCCCCTTCACTATTTGGCTTTTTGCACATGTTGTCCTTTTGTACCAGACCTTTCTGGATACAAAAAGGGGAATTCTACCACAAGATGTTAAGTACTGAGCGTGTGTTCATTTGTACCTTCAGTGTTGACATTTCATGCTCTTCCTGACAACTAATGATTTCTATAATCTACTCCTACGGTAAGGAAATGTGTCTCTGTTGCTCCAAATATAGTGCCTTGCAGAAGTATTCATATCCCTTAAACCTTATCATTTTATCTTACATCAAACTTCAATGTATTTGATTGTTAGTGATAACATTTCGTAATGTGCAACTAAAACAGAGAAGTGACATTACTGGTAGAAAGTCAATTGCTTATTCTAATTTTATCAATTGTGTTTAATCTGGTAAATATAACTGCCAGACAACCATATACATTTAAGTCAAATTTTATAATTTTTATAATTATTTTATAATTATTTTTATAATTCATTAAAAGCAACTATCTACCAAGAGATATTTTCAGATCATAGATTAAAGTCTACAGAAAATTAAAACAGCATAAACAAAGAAATTTTAAAACTGCTAAATCACTAACTCACATGCTACGACAAAATGACATAATAAATCTTACCAAATATGTGAACTCGAGAAGTTTTAGTGCCGAAGCTTTTGTGTGACAGAGAAATGTAATACCACCTATCAGATCCCTATAGCATGATGGTGGCTTGCAAAATGAAAGGAAATGAGAAAGAGACTAAATACTACCCTTGGTTTTCCCAATTCTCAGACACTCTCGGAGGACTTCCAGGAGGCGTTGTGATTTATAGCCTCCATCTAAACTAATGCGGGGCTTTGTTTTGTCCGCTCTCACCGACCCGCTACAGGGAATCACATTGCCGTTATAGAAGCACTTGTGATTAAAATCTGATGAAATAGATCATCGTCAGAGTGAGCTGAAAACGTAAGCGCAGAGTTTCACTTGCATGCTTAAGGGAGAGATCTTTGGAGAGCAAGCTCAATTTTTTTTACTGAAATGTAAAGTTTAAACACTACAAGAATCCTGTGTTTTCTGCTCATTTTCGAATGGTCGGTTTTAAAGGTTCCAGTCTTACTTACTCATTGAGAAAAGAAGTCTCCCTCCATTCGGCTCTGCCGGTTCCCCCTTCGGTTGCAAGGGGATGACACTTCTTTGAAAGCCGGTCCTCGAAAGGTCTGCAGCTGCTGCCAGGAGCTGTAACAGGGGTCACAGATTTGTCTGAGCTGACTGATGTGAGGTCGGTGCTGAGGTCAAACGATGTCCAGGACGAGTCAGAGGAGAAGGAAGAGCTGGTGTCCACCCACTCCTCAAACAATCCATGTTTGGAGCCCATGACGACAAAAGCCAGACAAAACAAGCTACATAAGAGGGCGATAAAGGCGAGGTTGGGACATCGAGAGAGCTCCTTGGGAAATGTCTTGTAGAGCCATAAGCTCGTGGATGAGTCAGAATATACCTTTGGATTAGGATGCACTCTTTAGTCTCAGTCAAGTGCTGAACAGAGTAAGGCCAACAGAAACAAATAACAATGAACTTTAGAGATCGTGACATGGATTTGAAACAAGAAAACCATTCAGACCACAGAAAAAAAGAAAGAGAAGGAAGAAAAACAGGAAACCACAGCTGAAGATGGTAAGGCCAAACAACCCTGGGTAGAAGATGCAGCCAGCAGCACTTTATAGAGGCGATGGCTCACATCTCATTAACTTCCATTTTTGCCCTGCAACAATTAAATTATGGGGTAAGCTGATAGTGACAGCGCAGGATGGGAAATCGATTGGAGATGCATGGAGAGGCTTGAACTTGCGGCTTCTGTGGCTACGTGATAGCACCGCGTGAAAGAGCGTCGTCTTGGGTTGCACTGATATGCGGTTCATTAGTCTGATCCAGGCAAAATTCAATTAAGGTTCACCACTAAAACCAATTAGACCTCTGATGCAGGGAGAACATGTTCGCCAGTCTCCCACAGGTGCAATGGGGGTAAACTAAGAGCACAGTTCTTTAGACAGGGAAGGTGTTAAAGAATAAAAGAACAGAGTGCTTATCTAATTTCTCTATTTGGCATTGACTTTAGATTAGATTCAGCTGTGCACATTTAAGTGAACATATTTCCATTAGGCTATATTGAAATGTTTGTGTCACAAAAACTTTTACACGAAGACTGAATGTGCTGTAAAAAAGCATTTGCACCCTATAGATTTTATGTTTTGCTTTATTGTCACACTTGTCACACGCTAGCTTCAGATCAAACCATTTGTAATGTCAGAGTCAAAACCTCAGATTGTTCTTATGGGAAAAAGTAATTGTCCCCCAATAACTCCTCGTGCCACCCTTTGGCAAGTCATGCCACAGCATCTCGAAGTCTGGACTTTGACTATGCAGCTAAAACATTTTTTTTGAGTCACGAAAAGGTGAATTTGCAGGTGTGTGTTTCTGTATAACCCAAATATAATTAAGTTGAAGGTCATGAACTGATTGCCCATACATTCCTCTTCAGGAGTGGGTCAGGCACAAAACTCCTTTAGCTCAAGATCTTTACATCCTCCACAATCTGGCCCTGTACATCTCAGTATGTTTCTGAACTGACCCGTTCAGTTTGAAACAGTGTGAAAACAGCTCCTAGAAGACCCATCCATGTTCACTGCCACATTCATGGAGCCTTATGCAGGCATGCGTGTATAGAAAAGGTGACGATTTGGAAATTGTTCTTTATTTTCTTTTATTTTTTAACATAGAACAGAGCTACAATGGAGAAGAAACTCACTGCAAGGAAATGAAAAAATGCCCAACATGTTTTATACAAGATTTTTTAAATTTTGGCTTACAGATTGAGGTCCTGTCAGTGACTGAACTGCATTTGAAGAATAATAAATACCATATGGATTTGGTGGACATATTTACATTTTCACCAGATAATCTGATTAGGTTGTCATTCATATTACATGTGGAGTGGACGAATAGGTACATATATTTTTTGGATTTTATAATAAAACTAAAATGCCTTTTTTTTTCTTCGATAGGTCTTTTTTCTTCATATTCAATTTATTGAACTGACCTGATACAGAGTTAATACAGAATTAAACAGAACACCACTTTATCAAACGAAACGTAGCTGGGATGTGTTGTGGAATAAAACAAGAAACAGAAAATCTTCTATTTGCCATGAATGAGCCAAACATTTAAAGCGCGAATTTCTAGAGGACAAAATAAGGAGGAAAAGACAACATTCATGATCAGAAGAGTTAGAAATTGCAGCGGGACAATCAAGAAGCGCAGTCTGGCAGTATTCTGGACCACTGGGAAGCGGAGGAAGTCACTCTTTGGAAAATAATAAGCTTCCAAACAGACTTATATTTCCATCCCTAGTGGTCAAAATTTGTTCCCTGGACAGGCAGAAGAACAGCAACACAGGACAATTTGTAG
The DNA here is from genome assembly GCA_036173005.1 of Crenichthys baileyi. NCBI lineage: Eukaryota > Metazoa > Chordata > Actinopteri > Cyprinodontiformes > Goodeidae > Crenichthys > Crenichthys baileyi. The sequence goes on from JAHHUM010002562.1 coordinate 8,884, forward strand.
CCCCCATTCTTCAACGAATAGGTGACAATACTCCAAAACAGCCGCTAGCGAAGGGAAATAGGGAAAAAGCAGCAGAAATTAGGGTTAGCTGTGAGAGCCTTGGACTTCAGCACATTGGCATTCATGGAAATCAGCATGCGTTCCACGTTAATGCAAAGCAGAAGATTGTAGTCCTGCATGCAGCAGAGATATGGAAGTATCTGGATCCGCAAGGCAGCAGAGGGAGAATGCATGTTAGAAAGGAGCGGGAGAAGGCCCAGAGAGGTTGCAGGGGGCTTAGAGAAAGAAAAAGAAGCTGTCTGCGTCTCCTTTAATAAACCGGCCTCGGTTGTTTCATGTTGTAGTGGGCTTCTGATGCAGACACGTATGCAGACTCTGGAAAAAAATCCTCATGGAACTCAGCCAAAAACCTAAGAGAGGTCGGGGAAAAGGGAGGTACAATCAGGGGGAAATCTGGTGAGACATTCTGACTGGTTTCAACGTTAAATATTCATCATTGATCCATTTAACAGTCCGGCTACAAATTACAGTTCACATCATCCTCTGGTTTTTCCTAGATATCCCCACTTATTCCAAGAAACCTCAAGTCCACCCCCAAAAACACACATGCATTCGTCTCCATTTCAGAAGAAATCAATCGCTATCTGAGACAGAGTGGACATGGGAATGACCGACCAGCAGTCGGAGAGCAACAGAAGTAAAAAAAAAAAATAAAAAATCCCCCGCCCTCTTCCCATCTAATCAGCAGCGGGGAAAACTAATCCGGAATCTTCTTAGTATCCGCTACTCGGCCAAATCCTCTAAATCTTGCCATCTCATCTTAGCTCCACCGGCCTTTCTAATCTCAATGCACACAAATTATCCTCATCAGAGAAGTTATAAAGAATGAACGTCAAGACGATGGAGCGCGACGCTAAAGGTGAAGCTCAGCAGCGGCAGGTTCTGGTTATTATCCAGCCAGCAGTAAAGGCTAATCCTTAATCGATAATATTCAGAGAAATATTTAATAAGAAAGAAAGATGTTTGGATTTATGTTAGCATGCTGTTGAATTCCTGAGTTTCAGACTATAACTGCATACCGTGTGCATTTGACATGTGTGTGCACACTACACCCAGACTTAATCGCAATCATTCTTACGGCGAGAAAGGGGCGAGCGAGGAGATCAGCTGTGGCCAAATCCCAGCGTGCACTGCGCGTCAGTCTCCGGGACATCAATCAGTTTTTTGCCCAGTCGGCACAATCTGCCCTGAGGCTGATTACAGAGTAAAAACACGGAGTCTTTCCCGAAAGGGTCGGGTCTAAGAACGTGGCCAATGTCCTGCTGAGTCTACAACATGGTGAGCAAAAAATATTTATACTGACAAGAATAAAACAACTCAAACAAATTAAGCAGGTTAATGACTAGAATCAAAATATGCACTATTATTAAATTAAACAAAGAAAACGTATCTGAATAAACATTTAAAACTTTGAATAAAAATAAAGAAAATTAAAAATATTTAAATAAACAAAATAAAACGTAAAAATAAAGGCATGTCATAATAAATTGATAATTAATCAAAAAAATCTAAATAAACTAAACTTTTAATTCAATAGACACTAAACTAACCAAATAATTAAGAAGACTGATGATTATAAACAGTAAGGGTAGTAATCCATCGACATTTAAGAACCAACTGACTGTGTACCATTTAGCTGATTGATGCAAGTACAGAGATGCCCTTTGACCCAGCAAATGATGATGCTGCACAAGGTGCTTTCCCCAGCAGAAACTGCTGAGGCTTCAGGTATCTGTACTTTACATGCATAGAAAGCAAGCTAAACCAATTCTGCAACTGTTTGTGCAACCAAGAGAGCCACAAAAGAAGGATCTGATGGTAAAGGGGCGGCATCACATATTTGGCTCTCTAGCGCTACCTGCTGACAGGAGGGTGTATTGGTTGAGTTTGATTAAAGAATAAAAAGACCTAAATCCCTGAAGATCGCTAGTGAGGATTTAAAGCTTAGACTCCCGTGCTTGTGTAACACCCACTCATCTACCTCCCTTCTAACCCACGGCATCCGCATTTGCCAACTCCTGCCTTCTTTTGGATGTGGAGCTTCCAGGTTGGTCTGATGGATCTCTGGCAGCTCCTTCAGCCCAGAAAAATGTAAATAATATATATGCTGTACTCTTGGATTCCATGTTGTGGCCCTCTGTCCCTGTTCCTGTGTTATGGAGACTTTAATGCTTGGCTGGGTCAGACCTTGGTTAAGAAATGTGTTCTTTAGGCCAGAGTTCTTCAAATTGAATTTCCTGGAACCTTTAAATGACTTACTCTACTTTTTGATACATTATCTCACTCGACTTTTATCCACCTTAGTAAAGAATGTCTTTTTAAAGACAATAGGTTTAAGTGAGGTGAAATTATAACCCTGTATCTTCATTGTAATGCTAGTTCTGGTATGTATGTTTTATGCCAGAAGACCATCGATACCTGAGGAAGAGCTCCAGATGTTTGATTAAGGCTCTGAGATTGCGCTCGGGGATCTGCATTTTCCCCAGGATCTCTGGTAGCTTCACTGGAAGGAGAGAAAAATCACGATGTGAATCTTCCATGTTTAAAACTGCTGGAGAATGACAGGAATGAAAAACTAACCAAAAAGCCGCAGGAGGTGCTGGGACCCATACAGGTAGGAGGGCGGGGGAGGCTGGTCGTTGAGAGGGTAGTTATCAGGCGTCAGCTTCCAGCTCAGAACCTGGTTGGTGAGACAAAAAAGCTTTTTTTTTAAAAAAAATGGGTTTTGAATTTGTTGGTTGTATTTTTCTACATTTTTCAGTGTGAGATTATTCTCCTGCAATAAACGAAGCATTTCACATTTTCCACCAGGGGTGGCAAGAATTGTGGAGTTTGCTGTATTTATACATTAACTATTAACCATGATTGTAAACTGGACAGCATAATATTCAGAGCAAAAAACAGTTTCACCACCTCATTGAGCTCATTGTTTCTCCAGCTCTCCAGGCTGTAGAAAGGCCCACTCCTCTCTTTGCTTGGTGTCAATGGCAACGGGGAGGATGAACCACTGTGAACTGGGGTTTCTGGGTAAAAAAAAAAAAGAGGAGAAAACAAGGCGGTTTCACGAATCGAAAGACACATACTGATTTCGCATGGAGGTTTACTGGCTTTGGTTGGAAACGAAAACGGCGTGGGAAGGATGATACTGCCATCTACTGGACGAAAATGGTTACTACAATCTCAAAGCGTACCATTTTTACTATCACACCCATGATCAGAGAAAATTATATTATTTTATAACAACTGATGAGCAATACATTCTCATCTGTTTTAACTGATAAGGAAGGGGTTCTCCTGAGTGCTGGAAAGTCATCATCAATTGATAAAAGGCTGAAAAAAACTGTTGAATTTTTTCATAGCGACGTTTAATTCTGGCAAGAGTTGCCGGGTATCTGCCACTGTTCCTGATGAGAAACCTTTCATATTCTATAATCCATTAAAAGTGGGACTATTATATAAAAAAAGAAGGCTTAATCTTACTTTTTTCGAGGTTGAGGAAGAACTTGGGTTGTGATGATGTGTCGATTAAACGCCGTTTGAGCTGCGGAGAAGCTGTAGCACTCCCTCCACCTGTCGGTATGTTATATTTCTAGGTCAAAAACCAGAAATCTGATAATAATTGGTGACAAAGGCTTGACTAAATCCTTTAATTTACAACAGATTCTTCTGACCTCCGCTGCTTCCTTCAGTAGGCCGATCTCCTCCTGACGTGTTCCTGGTGGAGCGTCTGAGGGACTGGGACTGGTAGGAGATGCAGTCCATGTCGGGGTGGCGGCGACGCTTCGGAGTAGGGGTTGGAGCTGTGGGCGTGGTGGCGGAGGTGTCACTCAGCGCCGGCTGGCTGTCTGTGGACTGAGGCGTAGGGGGGTTGTGAGCCGCTGGGCTTGGGCTTCGTTCTCGTTGGGCACTGTCAGGAAGAGTTGGAGCAAAGTGGTTAAATATTACCCACAAGAGCTTCACTGAGTGAGAACGTTTTATCATAAGACACCTACTTGCTGGAGCTGGGTGAAGTTTCATTGGCTGCAAGGAGGAGCCTGGAAGAGCTGACCTTTTTGAACTGAGCTTGTTCGCAGGGGTAGAGGAGGATCATGGGTAAGGTGAAGTCAAAAGTGATCCTCAAACCATCGACCATTTCCTTACAAAGCTCTTCACTGGAAAACAAACCCAGAGGTTTACAATAAATAAGCCCCAGTACATTCCTGCCTTTTCCAAACATTAACAGTGTGGATCCTCACCTCCTCTCTGGAGGGATCGGCTGCGGGCTGCTGCTCTGCGTGGTACTCTGCTGACGCCTGTACCGCTCATTGGCCATGAAGGCCTTGTTGATAGCAAAGTGCTTCACGTAGGACTCCAGGATGTGGACGACGTTTGTCTGACAGGGAACCGTGACGAGCTGGGAGAGGAAAAACAAGCAAACCGAACGGCGACACTTTTATAACCGAGCCAATAAAATGTGCAGAGAAACAAAACCCAGACATAGAAAGGTTGGTGTGGGAGAGGGTGAGGTTGTTCAGTACCTTTTTTCTCTTGTTGATGTAAAAGCAGTCATCTTCCAGCTTCTTCTTCAGAACATCTGGGATGTTGATGTCCACGTGAACGACCTTCTCCTCGCATTCCCTCTTCACATTAACGTCTGGATCAACCCTCTGAAACACAAGCGGGATGACTTCTCTTGCACCTAGGACACCTGAAAGCAATCACTCAAAATTAAACTCATGTTCAGACTCTTCACCATTTTGTTAATGTCTTCTGAGAAGGTGCTGTCGCCGCTGTTTGAAGACTCAGGGTCCGAGTCGTCCCCTTCGCTGCTGTCTGAGGTTGAAATCAAACCTAGAGGCAGCAAAATAAAACACGAGCGGCTTTAAAAGGATTGCAGACTTGAGGGCTGGGGCAGAAGACTAGGCGATGCGGACAGAGCTCTCACACGCGTCATCGCTGTCCTCCTCCTTGGGGAGAGTCTTCAGAGAAGATTTGTTACCAGAATGACGACGACGCCTCTTCGTCCATCCCTTTCTCTTCCTGATCACCAGGATGAGACGGAACAAACAGAAGAGACAGACCCAGTGTTTACAGAGAGCTGAAACCGCTTAAGCTGACGACCAGATGAAGCAATTTTACAGTCAATTCCAGGTGGAGGGAGAAACTTTTTTAAACAGCTGAATTCTCGTCATGAAATCTCTTTCAGAATGATTAGAACAAGAACTTACATGCGCCCTAGAGCTTTGCGAGCCAGCTTACGTTGCAATTTGCGGTTTTCCTCCGTGTCCCTTAGGACATGATCCTCTGCAGCCCAGCGATCCCAGCTGCACACACACATGCTCCAGTTTAATACAAATTCAGTGCAAAAAAAACCAAAAAACTACAATATATGACAGGGTGAATTGGAAATTGATGCACTCAAAATACTGTCACCTTCTGCTCCAACCACTGAAGTGAATCAGGTACTTTGGGACTCGTCTCCCATGTTCATCTGTACCTATCAAGACATCAAGGACCTGCAGGGCCAACGCAAAAATTCAGTCAGTTCTCATTAAATTGAAGCTGAACAAACGGTACAACTATTGGTAAACAAATGTGAATCTGAGGTATACTTTTACACGTGGCTGTTTTTGCGTTCTTTTCCAGAGACATTAGTATTTCATAGGAGTGTTAAGGAGATGTTGCGGCATTAGACATCACAATATTAAAAACGGCACAATAGTTCTGGTCGAGGTTATGTCAGTTTTGTGAAGCATTCCTATGCTGCAGCATCAGTCTAAGCTGTTGTAATAAGCCTCGGATATTGAGGGGGGTGCTTTGAGATTGGAGAAGAACATGACACTAAAAAAACATTAAAAAAGTCTAATTCAAGCTTTAGCCAAAAATTGGCAATCCTGAGATCAAAATGGATTGTTGCTCAAACTTTCCAGACAGATTGTTAATTGAGCTAGCTGTTCACATATTACTTTATCCAGGCATACTAATGGAAGGTTAAGTGAAAGGAAAAAGTGTGGGATGAAAGAAGAGTCTGTGCTTCAGAGCCACAACACAAAGAAGTATCCAGGACATGGGCTACAACGGTCACATTCCTTTTACTAAGCCACTCCTGAAACAGAAATAAGGTCAGAAGGGTCACCGGAGACAAAGGGCTGGACTGTTGCTCAGTGGTCTAAAGTCCTCTATTGAAATTAAAGGAAATCTTGCATCTCATTTGGAAATCAAGGTCCAAGAGTCTGGAAGGAGGGTGAAAAGATATGGAATTCTGAAATTTTTTTCAAGTCCAGTCAGAAGCACTGCATGCTTGGCTCAGCTGCCAAACGTTTTGGAGATACTGATTTCATTTTCCAGCAGGATTTGGCACCTGCCCACAGTCCCAAAACCACCAGGACCAAGTTTATGACCATGGAAATAAGCACATTTAAGACTATGTAATGAATCTATATAACACGGGTCCCACTTTCACTGAAATAAATTAACTTGATGATATTCAAATGTTTTAAATGCATTTGAATGCACACTAAATGATACCAGGCATTATTTATGGTTCTGAAAAAAAAAAACGCAACAAGTGCATTGATGTAGTACAAGTAGCAATATTTATATGAAGTAGAAACGTGTTTAAAATAAATGGAAACTCGTGCAAAAGAGCTAGAAATTGGGAATTTTCTGTCGGTGTGCAGTGGATGCTAACCGATAGCTAGCTCCGTTTAGCTACAGGCGAGATTTAACCGGTTACCTTTCTCAAAACATCTAACAGCTAGCTGGTTAGCTTATTGAAACGTTGCACGAATTACAGCTAAATGCACAGTCGAATGGGACATTTTTCAGCAGCCTAACAAAGCTAAACCCTAAATTAGCTGCGCAGTCGCGGTGAGTTTGTTTATTAGATGCTGGCATTAATAAAACGTAGGTCGCCAGGTATATCATGACATAAGTCGTTTCTGAACTTTATTTTGAGTACCTGAAGTATGAGGATCAGTTCTGGTCGGAAATTATCATCAAACGGACTCGCAGTCGTGTAGTTCTGTAATACTACAGTTGTGTTTACTTTTTGTTACAAAGCCACAAACATGCAATCGAACGTACCCGGAAACCATCCGAGAACTGAAGAGGAACAGTCCCGGTAAATAAATACAAACAGACCATTTTTCTTATTATGGCCTACGTCGCGTTTGTGGTCCCATACCGTATGAACACAGCTTCTCTTTTCTTCTGCAAATGTCCCATCTTTAGTAGGTTTAAGCACCGAATTCCAACATTAGCTTAGTTAAAACCTTACCTTAGCGTCATACAAGACTTTAGCCTTGGTTGGGTCGGGTTCAAAGCACAAGACTCGTTCTCCTTTGTGAAACTGGTATTTAATTCCCCGCGAATTCATTTGTTCATGGCGACGTGTAGGAGAGAAGGCATCGATCGGATCCTTAAATCCTATTAACCCTTTCCTTTCCTACGTGGAAGATTCACAGCAAAAAAAAAGAGCTTCTGGAAGGATGGCGCTGTTGTCGAATACAGGGCGAAACTTTCCTGCGCTGCATTCACAGCCAGCCTGGAATTTCTGCACTCATATACTTTGGCGGTGTGAGCGGTAGAACAATTCAAAAATACATTTATGTTAAGTTATTTTTTTTTAAAAAGTGGTTCTAAAATGAAAGTATATATTTTTATTTTTTTTAACAAACTTGAGTTCAATCATTACCTCTAACGTTATTCGCAGTTTCTGAAAGGTTACCACAGACCCGAAGGCAGCATGAAAACATTACAGACTCTGCATAGAAAATGCCATTTCAAAACCCAACCAACAGATGGCAATATAACACGATGAAGGTTAAGGACACAACCAAAAATAATAATAAGGATCAATAAAGGAACGTCTTATCTTCTATATAGGTCATAAATAATATGTAAAACGTTGTTGTAACTTTGTGCTTTGACTGTTTCTTCTGGTTTAATTCACACCTTGGTCAGTACTATTTCTGTTTGGCCTTTGAATTTGACAGTATTATAGTTGGTTTGAGTTAGAATGTATCTGAGAGGATCTGAGTCTGACTACACGACTGTATTGCAATGGAATAATTTGGATTGAACAAATATTATTCTATATATTTATCTATATAAATTTAACCTGTTTGTTATAAAGTGCCTTAAGATGATTATTGTTACGAATTTATGCTGTCCAAATAAACTGATTTCAAACTAAATGAAGTGTACTACTATTTGTTTCTCCCTCATATGAAGTAGCTACATAACTGGGGTCCAGCTCCAGTTTGGGGTTTGCTTTCTTTCTTCTTCTATGTAAAAGACAATGTTTATTTAAATCTGCGTTTCACCTCCCCCCTCAGACTGTTTTTAGAAGGGTCAAATCTATCTCAGTTGTTATCAGTGTCGTGTCATGCTGTGTTGTTTGCGTGTGAGAGTGTCATGTGGTGCTGCTTCATGAGCTCCCTCATCAGCGGGCCTCCACTCAGGGCTCCCGTGGTCTTCTTTCATTTTCCCCATACTTTCGCACACAGGGCCACACATGCTTCTGCCTCCCTGCACCCAGCGTGTCTGTCTTTCTCACATGCTCTTTCAGCTCAACAACATACTAAAGTTGATGAACTCCTCTGTATCTGTGCAACATCTGGCATCCAGCCGCATGTACAGATATACAGTGCCTTGCAAAAGTATTCATACTTTACACTTTTTTGTATTTTATCATGTTTTAAGCTGAAACTTCTACTTATTTTATCAGTATTTTATGTGATGTACCCTCCCAAAGAAATGCTTAAGAGGAATGGAACATTGTTTTCAAAACGTACATACTGTCCCCACTGTGAAACATGGAGGTGGCAGCATCATGGTGGGAGGATCTTGTTCTTAAGCAGAGACTGTAGAGCTGGTCAGAGCTTATGGGAAGATAGATGGTGCTAAATGCAGGGACATCCTAGAAGAAAACCTACAAAAGGCTACAAGAGAATGGTTTCAATCAGGGGTGCCCAAGTCCAGTCCAATAGAGCTACTTTCCTGGTTTTGGGTGTATCGGGTCTCCAACATGCCTGGATCAAATGAACCGCTTGTTATTAGGTCTCTGCAGAACTAAATGGCATTCATTTGATTTAGGTGTGTTGGAGCAGGTGTGCATCCAAAAGCTGCAGGACAGTAACTCTCAAATGTGCTTCTACAAAGTTTTTACTCAGGGGGGCTGGACACAAACGCATGCCAAATTTTTTGATCTTTTATATCTTAAAAAAAAATAAAAAATCAAACAGCATGTCTAATATAAATATTTTTTTGGTCCGTCACAACCACCCCCCTCAAAAAAAAGAAGTTTGTGCTTGCAACATTACAACAATATACAAAGGTATAAAAGGTATAAATACTTTTGCAAGGCAATGCATATGAAAAAAGTGAGAGTCATTAATCCCAGGGCTCTATTCCTTAGCTAATAATAGAACACAGAAGGCTTCCCCTGATAGGCCTATTGTTGCCAGACAGATAGTTGGATTAATGGGAGAGGAGGATTAATACTCCTATAATCATCTCAGCTAAATCGTCTATGTGCCTGTACATGACCTACTGCCCGTTTTATAACTGCATCTGTCCATACTTTAAGTGGTTACTAATGAAAAGCTGCACAATTTTAGTATTTCAGTTAATTATTTAATGGATTTCAATGGATGAGGTTGTGGATTTAGAATATTCGCCTACAATTTATAAGGAGCTGGAAAAGTGAAGTTTAAAGCTGGCTAAAATACTTTTTTGACCACCTCCTTCTAGGCACACAAGCTCCACTCACGCCCATTCCTCAGAAGACGCACAAGGGAGAGGAACACTTCATCAGTCTTTACGCAGCGTCCCCAGCTCTCCGTGGTCTCTGCTTTTAATGGAGCACCTCTAAACCCAATACTTTTATTCGCTGAGGAGCCTTTAGAAAGTTTAGAAAGTTGCGCTGATTCTAAGTTGAGGAGACATGTCAGCCGCGCAGGGACTTCTCAATAGCGTGTTTTCCTGCTCATCTCCTGCCTCCAAAGCCATAGCTAAGAGGAGGCTGCGCCAAACCCGCAGCCTGGACCCTGTTATCATACGGCACTGCGACACCGGGACCGATGGGATGAGTGGGGCGCAGTTTGCGGCTGCCGACGCAGGTGCGCCTCCGTCTGCGAAGCTGGCTTTGCGCTCCAGGATCCCGACGCTGAAGGAACCCATCTCACCATCGGTCTCCTCTCCATCCATACCTTCAGAAGTTTCTCCATCCTCAAATTTCCACTTCGACTACGAAATTGCGAAGCGCCCGAAAAGGAATACCGCAGGAGATTTACCGTTTATGGTGCGGGGAGCCGGCGCTGCGCCGTCGGGGAGCACCGGCGCGCTCTTCTCGCCGCGGAGGTGGCTCCAGCGGAAAGTGCAGCCGACCTGCCCTCACGCGTATGTTGTGTGGAAATCAGAGGTAAACATACCAACAATGTGCAAAAAATACATATAACACGTTTTGTAGTACTTGGTGACAATCCGCTTTATTTCATATCGTCCATTTGGATTCTTGTTCCTGCTTGGTTCAAACCCAGTAACTTGCTAAAAAAAAACATTTTTTTACTTTCCCACGTTTTGTCATGATGAAACTACAAACTTCAATGTATTTTGCTGGGGTTTTAAAATAAACGACCCAAAACCCCGGGGGGGAAAGTGTACAAAAAATTTTTACGTTTCCAAAAAAGAAAACTAAAAAATTGGGAGGATTTTCCCCCCCCTTTTTCTCTGGTATCCATAAAGGGAACCAAATTTCCCCTTTATTAGAAAACCCGCTTAAATCCCCCCGTTGGAAAAAAAAGCATCCCCTCCCTCATGATTTTTGCCACCAAAACCCTTGGGTTTACTAAAGGGGAAAGGTGCCGTGGGCCCCCCCCCATGACTTTTGGTGAACTTCAAACTAATTGCCACTCTTCCATAAAGCCCTGACTTGTGGAGTGCACAACTTTTGATGTTCCAATCAACAAACTATCCCGCCTGAGCTGTGGATCTCTGCATCTCCTCCAGAGTCACCGTAAACCTCTTGGCTGCTCCTTTGGGTAAAAGTTTCTCCTTTCCTGTTTTTTTCAGTTTTAAATTAGGGGGTTCCCCAATTTTTGGTGTCCAAGGGGAAGGGGTAAAAGCAGTTTTAGATATTTTCCGCCCCAACATTGTTGAAAAATGGCCCTGCCTTTAAGCTTTTGCAGGTGCCTGGGGAAAAAAACCATTTTTTTTTAAATTCAGGCTTTTTTGAAATTTGGGGGAAACTTTTTTTAAAATGTCCAGGAGACAAAATTTTTTTGGGAAATACCGGGGTTTAAAGGGGGATTTGGGCCCTGGCTTTGGGGGAAAGGGGTTTGGGAGTTGCCCCCCAAACTCCATTTTTTTGATGATTTTTTTGAATAGTGGGTCTGTGGGCCCCCAAAACTTGGAATGTTTTTTTTTTTAAATTTAAAACCCCCCGGGGGAAAATTCTCCCCCCAAAAATTTGGGCCCTGACCCGGTCTGCTTTTGTTTTTTACTCTTTCATGATGTGTTTTTTTTATTAATGTTCTGTCACAAATCTCTGAGGTCTTCACGGAAAAAGCTGGGTTTTTAGTGGGAATAAAAAATTTCACACGGGGGGAAAATTTTTTAATTAGGGAATTCTGAAGGCTTTTTTGGCAGATTTGCGTGGGGATGCTGTTGCCGGGGCACCCCAGAAAATAAACAAAATTTCAGCCCAAATTTCACCTTTGGGTAGCTGCACTAGCTATATTTAGGGGTAGCAGAGTAAAGTTAGTTCAATTAAAAAAGCACTCCAAACTTTCCAGATTTGGGCATTTTTTATAAAAAAGCAAAAAAAATTTTCCCAATTTTGGGTACAATTTTAAATTTTTGGTTGGGGAAGGAAAAAAATGTGAAGCGGTACTTTTTCCAAAGGCACTGTACCTGTGGGAACGCAAAAGAAAATATGCCAGAGCTTTTAAGGATTAAACAATTCTAACAAAAGGTGCAATGAAGTGCAGTTAGTTTCCCCACTGCTGCTGGCATCATTGGCTTGGGGAGCCTTTTGTCTTCATAAGCACTTCAAACTGAGAGTGAATGAAGAGCAGGCAGGTATGAAATCCTAACCAAAACATACTTGGTTGACTTATTTTAAGTGAAGTAGGAGGGGGGTGCTCTACAGGCTAAACTTTGGGAATTTAGTCCACTTGGCATGGTGGAAAGGTTTTATTTTTAAATCCTTTAAAAAAAAAAAAAGAGGGGTTATGTTCTTTCTCTTGTTTCGTTTTTTGGCCTTGTGCCCATGTGAAAGGGGTGGGGCGTTGTGCCGCCAAATATAAGGGTCTTTAGGCCTTTCAAGGGTTGGAATTTAAAATTCTCACGTTGGGAGGGGGGTTCACAGGGTCCAAAAAAAAATGCGGCCCTTGGGAAAAGCTTCCCACAAACACTTAATTCTGATCTACTTACCAAACGCGTGTGGGTTCTCTTGTTGTTTTTCACCAACCCACATGGCCCCCCCTTTTTCCCCTCCTTTTGGTCTCCAAGTTCTCACCACGGAGAGTTTTTAGTAGTCCCAATCCCGGCATTAAAAATTTTTGCACCGAAGGGGGTTTTCATAAAACTCCAGACCCAAAGGGATGTTGTCTTAAAAGGTTTGGGGTGTGTCCCCCCACTGTTGGCGGGGGGGAGAGGAAAATTTTAATTGAAGGGTAAACTAAGATGTCATAGACAGAATTGTTATACTTTTGCCTGATGAGAACAAGGGCATGCCCCCGTTTTTGTTTTAAGAGAAAAAAAACATTCTTTTTTTGGGAGCTAAAAATAAAACAAAACCCCGCCAGAGACTTTCTTTTTAATCTGCCGCCTTGTTTTTTGCTCTAGTGGGAAACTTGGCTATGTTTTTTGTACTGCGGGCTGCTTTATCAGAGGAAAAATTTGGGTCCACATCCAAGTTTATAGGAAGGAAAAGAAGGGCCCAATTTCCAAAACCCATTTGTCTGGGACCTGTTTTGTGTTTTGATTTGCGGTTTTTTTGGGGGAAAAAACCCCAGGGGGAATCTTATTTGTGGGCTAAGAAATGTAAAAAAAGAAAAAAAAAAACAGTTTGAAATGTACTGCTGAAATCTAAAAGTGAAAAATAATCCTGACGTTCTGCTTTTGGTGTTGTTCCCAATTCCAAAACTAACTCAAATACAACGGTAAGATCCAACAAAAACATACTCTGAAATTGTACAGATGTATCTCAACAATAGAGAATATCATTGAAAAGTAGTAAAATTTAAAGTCAAATTTAAATTTCCCCGAAAAAACCCGGGTACTCATCTATAAAATTTTTAATTTTTAAAAATTTAGATAATTTTTTGGGTTTGGGGGTTAGTGTAAATTTCTAAGGTTTATGGGTATTGAAAAAAACAAATTTTTTGGTTCTCAAAAAATTTTTACA
>JAHHUM010002563.1:0-21345 GCA_036173005.1 Crenichthys baileyi
AACAAAACAGGGGTTTTTCATTTTTTTCAAATTTGCCTTCAGCCAACCTGAGTCAAACATTCGTACAATCACTTCTTAATACTTTTGCAGCTGGAAGCCTTGTGAGTTATTTTCACCAGCTTTGCACATCTGGAGAATAAAACTGCTCATTCTTTGCAAAAGTAGCTCCAACTCGCTCAGATCTGATAGAGAACGTCTGGAAAAATCTACTCTCTAGACTTGCCACAGATTCTCAACTGAATTTAGGTCGGAACTTTGGGCCATTCTAACACAATAATTGATATCAGGATCTTTTTCGGGTCCAGTGAAGTCTTGCAACGTAAAGGGGAGAAAATAGTCTGGCGTAGCGTGAGCAGCACGGACTCCGCGGCTTCATATTCAAGTTTACCAATTTCCTATATTTCTGGTGACATATTCCTACATTTCCCACACTTTCTGTCATGGCGTCATCGGACGGGGAGGCAGATTTAATTTGCCGTGTAGCTTTGTAAAAACGAACAGAAAAGAAGGTGGTGTTAAAGGCTATTAACCCAGACTAGGGACAAAGATAATGAAGACACTTGTCTGGTCGAGCAGTGGCCGTGACGCTGCGCATACTCGCGACCGGCTGCTCGAAGCAGTGTGTCACATATAAAACAGTTCGATGTGGAGACTTTTTCCCGCCGACCAGTTTATTGTGTAACACTGCGTACGCGGTTGTAAAAATTGAGCTTTGCCCAGACGTCCATTTTGAGTCAGCGTGGAAATCTTGAAAATAGCAAACAACAGCTAAAAGACTTGGCCACTAGGCAGCTGGTGGCTGCTGACGGCTGACGTGTTGTTTCCTGAGGATGTGTCGTCAGTCTACAATACAGTTTGTTTCTACACTTTGTGCCCCCTTGGTGCTCGACATATACCAGCTTTACTTGCAACGCTTTCTGCTTCTGTATGTGTCAGTGCATCTTAGACGATGCATTAGAGCAGTGGTTCCCAACCCTGGTCCTCAGGACCCCTCAGGGCCCCTCAGGGCCCCTTGTCCTGCATGTTTTAAATGTGTCTCTGTTCCAGCACACCTGATTCAAGGGACTGCATGACTATCAAGTGCTGCTGCAGCCTGGTAATCACCCAGTTCTTTAGGTCAGGAGTGTGACTGCACGTATAGGCCAAAAAGTTTAAACCTGAGCTCATCTGACCAGAGCACCTACTTCCACATGTTTGCTTTGTCCCCTACATCGCTTGTGGAAATCTGGACTCTCATAGCTCTTCATGTTCACTAATAAACCATGGGGCCTCTGAAAACACTCAATGACACATGGGCTGACTCCATTTACTAATTCAATAACCTGTGAAGGTAGTCGATTGCCCCGGATCAGAGAACAGGGGGATGATTACATAAACACGCCACACATCTCAGAATTTTTTTTGTGATACATTTTTTAAAACAATGTATGATTTTCCTTCGGCTTCGCAGGTACGTGCTGCTCAACATAACAGCTCTGTCGATACTTTAAAGTTTGCGGTTGCATCGGGACAAAATGTGATCAAGTTGAAAAGCTATAAATAGTTTTTCAAAGCACTGCAAGTTTATAGTTAGCTGGAAAAAAACCTGACAGTGAACGCGGCATCTAGGACCACATCCAGGCCTCCAGCAATCTGTTCATCCTTCAATCAAACGCAGGTTCTTGCTCCTGCTTGTTTCATCTCTGTCTATTTTATCTAGAAAGCACTTGAATCACAATGCGTGACGCTACAAATGACCTCCAATTAACATTCATTAATATCCAACAACAAGGTAATAACGGCCAAGGTGACAAGCAGACAGGGTCAGAGGTAAACATCAGCTGCGCCTTTGCTACATTTTATTTAATGAAGGAATTTCATTCACCTTGAAAGGAACTTTGTTTTTAACTCTTAACCTTCCTGTAGGCACCTAGTAAATTGTTGGGTATATAACTATACGTGTGTGTGTGTGTGTCTCTTTAGTACACACCTCTCTCCGTCGTCATAAAAAGACACTTGAAGTCTGTTGCCAGGTGGATACTCAAATCCATTCAGCTTCTCCTTGGCATAAACTGCTGATCCGAGATTATTGTAGCGAATCAGAGCGTGACCTGCAGGTGCAAGACACACAGAGGAGCCTAATTAAGGTGGATCATTTCCAATCAGAAGCAACGCAGGGATATTAAACAGAAACTGCTGAAACCAAACCTCAGCTTATATCAAACGTTTTACTGCAGTTTCCCTCACGGATCTGTTTGTTTTTCAGCATCCATTCATGTTTGAGAACAAATTGTCCAAGACACCTAACTGCAGTGTGTGCCGACATCATCCAGGCCGGTGCTACAGAACCATCAAGTGATAGCAGCACCTTTGGTCACAATCAGAAACGGGTCAGCTACCGGTATCAAGGCACACCAAGGTTTTAAACAGTTAAACGTTAGAAAACCTTTTCATCATACTGTTCCAATGGTGTAAAGTTCTTTTACTGAGAAATATGGAGCACAATATGGACACTTGTTGCTGTGCACTGCCAGTCAGCTTGTAGAAAGACGGTTAATACACTTGCTTTTGCTTAGAAGATAAATTTGGCTGTTTAGAACTATTTCCTATTCCAAAAACATCAGACAGCCATGGTAAGGAACCTAAAGGAGTTTCACCCATCGCTCAGCCTTGAACAACATGTCTGTTATACAGCCGACTGCAGGCTGGCTACTGGAGCAGGGAGCCCGACTAACCAGCTTGTTGCATCCGCAAGTCACCTTAAAACTACTACTATATTTAGCAGGTCTTTAGTCTCTGTATAAATCACAAAAAATGATGGAACAAATATTATAACACTACTGTAAGGTGTAATAATAAAAAATGTGTAATATTTAGCCAGCAGTAGGAGGCCGACCTTCTGCCATAAGCTCCAGATTATTCTTAGTATTTAATTAGTATTTTGTAAGTTTGGCCCCTAGTAATAATACTTCCTCCTTTACCTGTAGCTTGTTGAGTAGAGTTAGCTGTTCGCTTTCATTTGTTAGATGTTAGATGCTTGATTGTTTTTCTAATCTAATGTTGAAGTGAAGTGATTCTAAATAAACCCTAAACCTGAGAAACCTACAGAAATCTCTTCATTCTTCTACAAACATGTAACAGAAGTTTATCCTTTAGATTGATTTCAATAGATTATGATTACTGACTGGTTTGTGAACAGGGATATTCTATAATTTATCTTAATATAATTACATATTTTTATTCATGCATTTTTAAAAATAACATTTTGTGTAAATACTGTGATATTTTTACATATTTTTACATATTAATACCTCCCCGTGCCTTGTAACAATGGAGCGCCACCCTGAACTTCACAACTTCTCATCCACTTGCCTATGTGACTACCTCGCTTTGCCTCTAGAAGGCATAAGAGCGGTGGGTTCACGTCGACCCCACCGTCTGTCCCAATACAACACACGCCAAGGCCAGCAGGAAACATCCATAGAGGGGCGACTACCTTTGCTCATGCCGCCGTAGGAGTCTCTGTGAAGCTCGCAGTACTCCATACCAGGGATGAGGTCAAACAGGGCAAAAATCTGCTCCTGGGTGACCACAGCGCGCGTGGACATCATCAGAGAGCGAGTGAAGTCACTTTGGCGGAAGTCCAGCATCGCGTAGCTTCCCTGATCAGCTGCAGCAAAAAAATAATAAAATAAATCAAACAAGGTCAGCAAAAAGAGATCAGATTTGATATGTGTGTAGTCCAACTTGTTTGTAAGGTTCATACGGGTGGTGAAGGGGTACTGATTAGCGGAGTCAGCAGAGCTGTATTCTCCTCCCCTGGTTCCTCCTGCTGAGTAATCTTCAGAGGAGTTGTTCTTACTGCGAGGCTCAGCCAGGATGGCCCTGTAAGCTGGAGACAGCAGCACAGTTTCTCATGAGACAAACAGGGCTCCGGATGACAACAAGGTCTTAACCTCACCACCAGTCCACAATTACCGCAATCATACAGAACAATCTGTTGAACTAATCATTGGAAACACTCATGAGCGAATCGTTAGCGTCGTACATCTGGCACAGACTCACATTTGTCACAGTTCTCTATGGCGTGGGCAGCTTGAGAGGGTTTGTAGTACCGCACATAGCCGAGTCCTTTACTTTCACCTGTGAACTTATTTCTGATGATGACACAATATTCAATATCTCCGAACTCCTGGAGGACAGAAGGAGAAGGAAAACAATACAAGGGAAGAAATAAAAGTAAGGAATGGAAAACATGGACAGTCATGGGAACTGAAAGAGCACCAGCCACCATCACCCTAATCAAGGTAAAGCAGCTAGCAAGCTGTGAAGCAGCCGGCTGCACCTAAACTACTGCTCCATTTAGTGGGTTTAATGCTATGCTTTTCCTTTAGTCTATAACAAAATGAAGGTAACGATAAGCATTATTATAACCATAATAATAAATGCTGTATTCTTTTAGCAACAGTGAGAAAAATGATAGCCGCTTTGATTTAGTAAAATAAAAGAAATTAGATCAAACATTTGTTGTTAATGCCATAAAAATGGTACTTTTTCCTTAGAGCTTTCAGACGACCCGTATCTGATCCTTATGCATGCAAGAGGTGGGAAAAGATGGCATTTAAAAAAAGGCACATCCCACAAAATTAGAATATCGTGGAGAAAGTTCATTTCACAAAGTGAAACTCATCTATGATGTAGACTCATTACCCAGAGTGAAATATTTCAAGCCTTTATTTCTTCTCATTTTCATGATTATGGCTTACAGATAATGAAAGTCCAAAATTAGAATGTTACATAAGATCTAACAAATGATCATTTTAAACTGAAATATTAGGCTTTTGAATAGCATGATCCTTTCTATGCACTCAGTACTTGGTTGGGGCTCCATTTGCATGAATTACTGCATGATTGCCATATAGGTGATCCGCCTGTGGTTCTGCTGAGGTGTGTTGAAAGCCCGGGTTGCTTCGATAGCGGCCTTCGGGTCATCAAGAGGAAGATGAGAGACACCAGAACCAACAATCTGGTGTCTCTCATCTTCCTCCTGACAATCCTCCATAGCTTCTCTATGGGGTCCAGGTCAGGTCAGTTTGCTGGCCAATCAAGCACAGTAACATCATGGTAATTGAACCAGGCTTTTTAATGAGTTTTAGTTTTTATGGTTTAAACCCAAATGATGAAATGGAACCTTTTTACTATATTAATTATTATATATTTTTTTACTATAATAGTTGTGTTGGGAACAAATCCCAGCAGGCTCTGTGTGCGATGGTTGGCTACAAGGTAATTTATTTTTTAGGTGACATCCTGAATGGTTCCAAAGGTTTAAAGTTCTTCACATAGCGTGTGTGGTGACAGTCTTCCTAATAGAAATATAGGAGGCATATTCACATCATAATAATGATCAGCATTACGCTATGATTGAGCTTAATGCAGCAGCTAGACGGCACCGTTTGGTTTAGATACACACATTGTAGAACAAAACGGGTTTGAGCCGAAAATCGTTTTATTTTCAGTCAGGTTTGAGTCGCTGATGTCATTCAAGAAGTTGGCGCTTCGCTGTAATTCACTACATTTATATCTCATGGTATGTAGGTTTCTGAGTGACCGTCACAGCACTGTTGCCATGGTTATTTAGACACAGGTGGATGCCTTCTGGTTATTTATACTACTTTGCATCAGCATTTGGGGGTGGAGACCGGGCGGTCCAAGCACCACGTGCAGCTGCGCAGAATTCACAGCAAATTGGGATGTATCAAGGTTACATGTGAGGTCACATGTCTACTAAACGTTTCGTACATCTAAACTCCGCAAGTTTCTGACTTTTTCCCTACCGCAAACTTTTCGTATGAAAGCCGCACACTCTTTTGTACATGAGGCCCTCGTATCTTTTCTCCGTAGCCCAGGTGAGACACTTCTGACGCCCTCTCTGGTTCAGGTGTGGCCTGACAGAGGAGGAATGAGACATTCGCAGCCCATGTACTGGCTGTTCAGCTCTGACTTGAGCCTCAGCATTTTGAAGCTCCCCCAAATTCATGAATGGAGTTCGCTTGACAATCCTCTCAAGGCTTTTCCTAACACACTTTTCCCTCCACTCAATTTCTTATGAATATGTTATAACGTTTTCACAATAATGTAGTTCTCTGAGACACTCAGTGTTGGGTTTTCATGATCTGTAAGCCATAACCATCAAAAGTTAAAGAAACCTATCTCTATAAAATATAAGGTAAACTTTCTGAAATTAAATTTTATGAACTGTCCCTTTATAATCCGTCTAGGAAACCTTCAGAGAAGGTTCTTCAACTTCAGACTGGGAACATTCAAAACATGATGACTTTAACATAGTCTGTCCACTTTTAATCAGCATGAAAATACATTATTTCCCTTTTATTTTTTTTGCTGACATTAAGATCATTCCATTGCAGTACTAGCTGGATTTAAATGGAAGCACAGAACAAAACACTAGGGTCGTTATTACTCTGAATGTGTTTTTGAGGTCCTCCTCTGTGAAGGTTTTGGGAATCATGACGAAGATCCTGGTCAGCTCTTCATCCTCAACGTCTCTATGTCTGGTTGACGACCGTGACTGTGCTATAAACACCTAAAAAACAAGATCAATATCCCATTCTAATAACATATTCATAAACCCACAGTATAAGTTAGGGCAAAGGCTTGAAATAACGTCACATTGTTGTCATTCGTTCAACAATTAAAATGTAAATGCTGAGAATTACAACGTTTAGTGAAAGGAGAACACGCTGATTTACGGAGAACCTGAACGTCTTCGCATTAGCATGTTAGCTCACGCTTTCACTGAAATAACCGGTAAATAATAGTATTTTAGTCACACAATGCAACCACTCTACCACCAGGTGTTAGTCGTACCTTTATTGGTTTAGTCCCCTCCAGCAGCACCTTTCCATGCATTTCCTCCATGGCCAAACAGGCCTGTGACGACTTAGCGAACTTAACATAGGAGACACCTTTGGGCTCCTTTGTCTGCTTGTCTTTAACCAGCCAGACCCCCTGAATGCCCCCAAACCTAGAAAAACTATCCCGAAGCTCATCTTCTGTTATACACCGACTGGTGACCACAAACAGACGGCTGTTGGGAGGATCGTCCAGGTTTTCGGGTATATGTTTAGAAGAGCTGTCCTCCATCTTGGCTTTTCTTTCTGCAACGCGATGCGTTTGAGTGCTCCTAAGAAAAAACAAATATTTTACTATTTCGTTGTCAGCTGGTTACAGAGACGAGAGCAGGTCCAAAACAGTTGACATTTTCTGGCATTTTCTGTGTTCCTAACAACCCTAAGGTTATGCATTAATTTACATTTTAATGTAAGAGTTTCAAACTGAAATGTAGATTTTTCCCACATTTTGAATAAAACAAGAATATGAATGACACCTATGTTAATAAAAACATTGAAAATGTATAGTTTTAGATCTTATGTTAATTGGCTTTCTATTAGAATACTGCCTTTATTGATCTTTATTACAGATATTGCAAGCGATCCAACTCTGTTTACTATGTAAGGATTTAGTTCCATCTAGTGGAAAATGGGAGAATTACACCCAATATATCGTTTTCAACAGTTTTTTTTTTCAACTTAAATTATACCAGAGATACCAAACCGAAACAAATAATTTATGCCATTTGGGACACAGTAAGTAGTGTTTTGGATGTGGTGTGGATGTTAATGAGAGTGACAACATGCAAGTGATGCATGGTGCAGAAACAAAATAAACCCAACCAAGCCTGAACTAAACTAAACTCAAACCCAAATAAAACAAAACCAGAACCAGAGCCAAAATTCCAAGGGCAGCCTGGGAAGGAGAGCAGCCGAGTATGTTAGGAGCAACTGTGTTTAAACAACCCAGGAACACTGGGCCCAGGCAGCAACCCATGCCTAACCAATCCCACTCCACCTGAAAGACAGGATGTGAGGCTCAGTTTAGTGCATTTATTTATATCATCACAGTTCCTCGTCATTTATGGTAATGAGGCTCCCTCCGGATTAGGGGTCAGTTTCTGCGTCAAGTGGAGGAATTTAAGAATCCTGATAACTTGTATTTGAGTGATGGTAAGATGGAGCGGGGTAGGTGAACCGAGAGCTTGGGACCTCATGTGCAGTAGAGAAGGTGCTGCTCCACTGCACTGTTGAAGTCATGGATGGATCTAACTTATTTAAAAAATGCACATCTTTAAGCCTCTACCAGGGACAAAGTGGACTATTGCCACTCAAAATTATTTTTTTTCCAGATGAAAATAAAGTCCAGCAGCTTGTACAAAGTTAGATGTTCTTTTCATAACCAGATGGTTCAGTTAAACCGATGGGTGAGGATTAAGTTAAATGTTGAATTAAAGCGTCTGAACACTTGTGTCTTTTGGCATCCAGATAAATAAGGATTGTGTGAAGAGCAGTGACCGGTTGGTCTGATGTGCAAATCCTAAAAGTCCATGATGGAGGAAGGATGTGCATTAAGATCCTGTCTAAGAGTATCAGAGACAGGATCAGTGACAAGAGGCTGCCCTGGCAGACTCTCACCTGAACTCCTCACTTTTCCCTGAAACTGGTGAAACAGCGGAAACAAAAATACTTTAGATAAACTCATTACATTGTCCACTAGGTCAACAAAACTGAAGACTTCTTCCTCACCTGTTCTGCCACTGAGGATGCTTTTGGTTGCAGGATCACACAAGTGTTGAAACACATGATGTGATTTTTAAACACGCTGATGACGGTTTAATTTCTAACCCCCTGTTCTTTTGAAGACAGAAGATATCAATGCACCCATGATCATTGCAAAACATGGAAAAAAAATCCAAATAACTAGAAGTTATTAGTCATATTCCCAATTTTGTTTGTTTATTTCTTTTTCAAAAATATGTTAATGAATATGTACAAGTATTAGGTATTAAAACATAAAACTATTGGAACAAAACACATTTTTTAAATTATTATTACTACTTGCATCATTCTCATCATCATCATTCTTGCTTTGTGCAAAATACGAAACCTTTATTGCAACATTCATTTTTAGTAGATGTCTGCCTTTAAATTACTGTTATTAATTGTATTAATTTCATTCATGCTTACGTTCTTCACCAGAATTTAGTTTTTCTGTTTTAATGAAACACTTCTTTGCAACAGTATTCATCACTCAGACCTTCAAAGCATACAAAACCCTTTAGTACAAATCTGGCTTCTTGTCCTAGAATTTCTTCTGAACATCTTTCCTAAATACTTTATCATCCAAAGAAACAATAAAAGAAAAAGAAAACAGTGGTCATGGATGTCAGTGCCTTCTGCTACATTTGATCTACCTCAGAAACGCTAATCCTCTTTAGTTATACCATTTCTGAGAACCAGGACTGGATTTAAAAGTAGGAAAAAATGCTTCAAGAAATCATTTTACCTATAGAAATATAAAAATAAGGGTGTAATTAATTGTCCCTGAACATTTTAGTAAATAAAAATATTTTACAAGTAAAAGGAATCTTACAGAAAACGTTTTATTTAAATACAGAACTTAAGTACATATATTTATTGTATAATATATTTATGAAAACAAATAACTCAATGGGTGCAGTGAAAAACATATGAATAGAAAACAAAGAACAGGAAAAATGGATAAGACATGTCTGTTCTTGACTCAAAGTCCGAATAAAACCGTGGAAGTTTGTTACAGTTACACAGTATTCAAGAATATTATGAATGTGTGTGTAAAGCTTGTGTGTAAAGAACATTTTAAATATTTACATTAAATTTCACTCTTTATAAAACAGAGAATTACTTTATTTTTTCTTATCTTTTCTGACATTTTTAAAAATAGATTGTTTTTGTGGGAAAAGGTCAGCTCTCTTTAGGAACTGGATGGTTTTGATTGCAGTTATTAGCAGTAATGACATTATAACAATTAAAAACTAGATTTGGTGATGGGATTAATTGTATTTAAAGTAACGATTCCCTAATTGTGTCATCATGACCTTGGATTATTTTGTGGTGCAGTAAAGTATTTACTGCTAAGGCAGATTAGATAGTAATTAGACTTCAGCTCAGATCAGCTCAGATCAGATCATTAACTCAGGGATTTAGTAATAGTATGCTTACAGACAGCCATACTGACTGTAAATCTACAGAAGCAACATACTCAGATGTGAAACATCTTTATCAGTCCAAATTAATTGTCAGACAGTCTTATCAAGTTTCTCCCTTTTATAAACGAGTTGATAACTTAGGTAGCATACTCAAAGATTGTTGACTGCTTTCATGTAAAAGGACATTTGCTGTCTTTTTGCCCCTTTTATCCCCTAAGTTTGTAGACTTGTTCATAATTTAGTCAGAAAATGTCTCTTGTTCTTGGCTCTTGGTGTATTAATCATACGGTCTGCAAACTGACACTTTGATCTAATGATGGTTAAAATTTTAGGCTGAAATTTAGTTTTTCCAAGGTCAAGGCTCTCAAACCATGGTAAAGTAGCCCTGGTGTTGAAGAGAATTAACAGCTAGATGAGTTGCTTGAGCGGCTGCTGGTATCTGCTGGTTATTTGCCATTATTTGACATTTTGGCTTCAATGTACAGTCTCCTATTCTTGCTTTGCCGCCTGAATTTTTCCAATGTGGGACAATATTTTATTTCTATTCTATTCTTTTCTAGTACCTTTGCAGTTTTGGTCATTTTATTTGACCTCTTCAGTAACAAAATGATACCGTCTGTCACATGACCATGTTATACCAACAATGCATCAATTCGTACTCAAATCATAAATATTTCATACTCCCTATGTACAGGCTGGGTGTCCACATTCAAAATTTCCTTTTTAAAATTTTGAAACTAAAATTCTTCACTTATGCCTTTATATTTATCTATAATTTCAGCTTGTTCAGTTAGAACAGGTGCACAAATGTGCTTACAAATTGGCCTTTTTTTAACCAAAATTCTTTTCCTTGACTCACCAAATTAGTCAACCCAGAGAAACAAAATGTCTTGTCTGCTACAGGACATTTTGTAACAAGCTATTCATGCTTTTCTTGATTTTACTTATACAGTACAGTAGGGTAATGGATTTTGGGTTTTGGAATCATATATAAAATATCCACTCACAGAAGTTTGTTCACAACTGTTGATGGTTTGATCTGTTGACTGGTTTGATCAGATGTCATAATCTGTTATATTTTGTAAGTTAACTGGCCCAAACATAGGAAAGGAAAAAGGCTGTAATACACCTTTTTCAAAATTGTCTGAAGATAACATACATTTATATAAAATATGCAAGAAATGTGAGTATTTTTGTAACAGTTTATCTCCATAACTCATTAAAACTAAGTAAACTGATAGGTAATGTGTTAGCACATTGTTAACATGGTTTGTTTAGGAGTGTGAAATGGAAGAAAATAAAGGACATGATAATGTGTGAGCAAAAAATGGGTGTAAAACTTCCCCACTCAGTATTTCCATTCCAGTGAACTTCTGAATAATTTTGTAATTTTTTAAACTAGAACTTGAAAATGAATTTCGCAATAGAAGTTAAATGCACAGTAAACCACACAATTCATCCCAACATGCAGTGCCAGTGTACTGTATATGCGCAGTTTTTTTCTCTTCTTTTTTGTCTTTATGGAAGAAAAATATCAAGAGTTGTTATGTTACCATTTTAAAATGTGAACATGTTGGGTCTAAACCTAAGTATTTACCAGACTGTAAACAGAGGTTCCTTAGGAGTAATTTTCAATCTGGATTTGCCAACAGGGAGATGACCTTCAATAAACTTAAAATACAATCTCAAAATCAATCTGATTTTGATGTCTGAGATGTTTAGCTGAGACGACGTCTTCAGATACCTCGATGTTTGTGTAAAATGTATTTAGTGTTAACAATTAAAGCACTTTTGTATTCATTTTGGGTCACCAAGGGTCAGGTGGGGACAGTCAAGATGCCTCAACTGTCCATCGGGCCGTGATTCACCCACGGTCTCAAGCGTTCATCCATTCGTTTTGGAGTAGAATTTATTCCTTCTAATCCCAAATTTTTACAATAAATTGTCATATTGTTTTCTATTAATACAGATCAGTTGTCCTAAACAAGTATGTTAAAGAGTAAAACCTATATTTTTAATAAAGACATGGAGGTCTGGTTTTGGAAACATCGAAATTCCTAGTTGTACTTGAATGTAGCATGAGCGTGGCGTAAATTCTCAGCATGTGACGTGTTGCGTAATGACGCAAATAGCCGGTGCCTCTAAAGAGGAGTGACCTTCGCACGTTCGTCAGTAAGCGCTATTCAGCCGACAGAGGTGCACTTTTTCCGCTTCCGAGAGATTTTTCGCCGGCACGTTTTAGCCGAAAGGTAATATTTATGCGTTCTATTGAATTATGATATATCAGGTACATAGACGCAGACGTAGTTTCCAGAGAAAAATTCTCAGAGAGGATCTGTGCGAGTTTAAGGACATGGTGTGCGGTTACCCTTAGCTTCCACGTTGATGAATAGCTCACTTGCTCTCTTTGCGTACTATGTAACGGTTAAGTAACGCCAGCATTTTTTTATGTGCATGCGGACATTTTGGCGGTTAAGTGATTGTTTAATATTCACGTCAAGGTCACCCGGGACTCTTGGAGATGATGTAGAGGTTTTTTTTAGAAGAAACTACCGTGTCGGTGCTGTTCTTGGAGAGCGACATTGAGGCATCCTTGACTGCCTTTATAGGAGTTGTTCACCCCGCCTAATCTTCCGGCAGGCCAGTCCGGACGAGCAGAGATCAAAGTTAGTCGGATCTGCTCTTTTTACAACAGAAAGCACATCCCTAAACATATTTACCTTCAGTATGAGGGACATTTCAGTTAGATTTAATGTATTTAAAACGCATCAATCTGCTACAGTCCTCTAAAAGCCAAGGTAACAAGCTCTACTACAGCTGATCATTAAATAATAATAAAGTCATTAAATATAACAACAACTTAATGATTGTGTAATTGGAATGTAATCTCTTTAAAACACTGACAGAGAATAATTGGGGTCACCTTAAGATCTTTTGGAGGAGTTCAGCTTTAAACCCCTTAAAGAAAGATTTAGGTAGGTTTTAGTGGAAATTAACCTTTGACGTGAGAATCAGAGTTGTATCGTGTTAACTAATCTGCTTTACTTACCATTCAAAACACCAGAAGCTACAGGAGCACCTATTATTAAAACACCTTAAGCTAAGCTCATTAGTGTTGGCTTCTCTCCTTAAGAACTTAAACACCAAAGCTGTCCCCACCTGATTTATGCTATCAAGTCTGACCCTAATTAACGCTCAAACCTGGCAACCTGTTTTTCTCTGGAAAGAAACTCAATGTTGGCAGTGGTTTTGTGCTGTGGCATCCTGCTGTCAGACTTTCCCAGATTTACAGTAGCAAGGCCAGGCTTGTTTGAGACAAATTAGAAAGCAGGAAGAAGGTGTCACCTCAAACGACCTTCACAGAGGGCATCTTACAGAAGAAAAGACAAGAGTTTACAGCATCTGTGTCATTATTATTGGTATTACATCAGTGACACAAATTTCACAATTCTTTTCCTTTGTTTCCCTCTGCATCCTGTTTCCACCTCGTTGGGTTTCCAGAGCTCATCATGGGTGACGCTGAGAAAGGAAAGAAGGTTTTCGTCCAGAAGTGTGCTCAGTGCCACACTGTGGAGCAAGGGGGCAAGCACAAGGTGGGCCCCAACCTGCATGGACTGTTCGGACGCAAGACCGGAATGGCGGAGGGCTACTCCTACACAGATGCTAACAAGAGCAAAGGTCAGTTACAGTTTCTGGGATAGATAACAAATAAAAAAGTAGCACTATCTTCAGTTAAAATGCTGAAAACACAAATCAGTTTGAAGCAATAATAAGACCTTAAAGCCTAGAAGAGACTTAGGTTTTTTCTATCCTATCAGGTATCGTCTGGGGCGAGGACACCCTCATGGAGTACCTGGAGAACCCCAAGAAGTACATTCCTGGAACCAAAATGATCTTCGCTGGCATCAAGAAGAAGGGAGAGCGCCAGGACCTCATTGCGTACCTCAAGTCATCAACATCGTGAACATTTTAAGAAAGGCAAACAAAAATCAGAATATTTAATGTACTTGTTTAGGTTATATTCAGCTCCATACGTGTTCAGTATCTGGTTTTATGTTTAGTCATTTGTACAGAAGGTGTATTTATTTCGTACATGTTGGGTGAAAATGGAAAGGAAACGGTTCCAGGAGATGTACAAGTGACCAAACATAACACTGCAGCACTTATTATTGGTGGATCTGTCCTAATAAATGCTAATCTCATTTTAAATATTACTTGCCATGATAGGTGGCCTGACCTGTCATTCATTCTGTTCTCCATGACAACTGTTTATTTTTCACATTATAACTCATAAAAGTCAGCAAATATCAGATAATCGGAGAAATGTTGGGATATCTGGTAGGGTTTTGGTATTAAGTTTCAGCTTTTGTTATGAGCGCTCCTAAATTTCCAAATGCTGAACTCGTACAATACCTCCTTTTGTGTTTCGTTACAACTGAAGAGCCCCTCTGAGCTCTTGTTTTAACTCCTGCCTGGCAGCAAATTTGATGTACGTTGAGGTAATGAATCATGCTAAGGGTCACACGCTTGAAATCTGCCTCTGCACAGCGAAGAAAGACAGTGTTTAATATCTATCGCGGCCTTTTAAAAACCACCAACTATGCTCAGAGTGTGAAATCAGCTGGCAAACAGTCACCATGCCTAGCAATGTTGCAGCGCTTCTGTTTTCTGAAACACTACCAAGGGTACCATCTGGGTTGACAGATTATGTTCACCTGGTTTCACAGACTGCAACAGTGTCGGTTTAATTTATTTTACTGTATTCGGTGCTCTTAAGACAGGACTTTGTAGCTGTGTTGTTTGGTTTTGGACAGAAAGGTTGAAAGGTCAAAATAAAAAGTTCAGAAGCAAAACAATGTCTTGTTTCTTTTTTTATTCTGACTTGACTTTGTCTTTCAAAAGTATTCACACCCCTCAAAGGTTTTCCTGCTTTGGTTCTTTATGTAATAGGTCAGTACAAAGTAGCACTTATATTATGAAAAGTATTCAGTCATCCATCCAGATCATTTAGCTCAAGTATTCCAATCACTGCTATGGCCTCAGGTGTATAAAATCCAGTGCCTAGGCATCCAGTCTGTTTCTTCAACCACAATTCCAAGAAAGTTGGGACGTTGTGTAAAATGAAAATAAAAATACAATAATTTACAAATCTTGTTCACATATATACATCTGAATCCACTACAAAGACAAGATATTTAATGTTCAAGCTGATAAACTTTTTTTTTGTGCAAATATTCACTCATTGCAACATGTTCATAAAAAGCTGGTACAGGGTCATGTTTACCAGTGTGTTATATCACCTTTCCTTTTAACAACACTCTATAAGCATTTGGAAACTGATTTGTTGAAGCTTTGTAGGTGGAGTCCGTTCCCATTCTTCAGTTGCTCAGCAGTTCAAGGTCTCCGTTGTCATATTTTGTGCTTCATGATGTGTCTGGACTGCAGGCAGGTCAGTCTAGAACCAGAACTCTTTCACTATGAAGCCATCCTGTTATAACACGTGCAGAACATGGCTTGGCATCGTCTTGCTGAAAAAGACGTTGCTTGGGTGGCAGCAGATGTTGCTCCAAAACCTGTATGTACCTTTGAGCATTAATGGTGCCTTCACAGATGTGCCAGTTACCCATACCACGGGCACTAACGCACCCCCATACCATCACAGATGCTGACTCTTGAACTTTGGCCTGATAACAATCCAGATAGTCCTTTTCCTCTTTGACCCTGAGGACACGACGTCCATAATTTCCAAAAACAATTTGAAATGTGAACTCGTCAGACCAAAGCACACTTTTTCACTTAGCATCAGTCCATCTTAGATGAGATCGGGTCCAGAGAAGCCAGCGGTGTTTCTGGGTGTTGTTGATGTATGGCTTTCTCTTTGCATTGTAGAGTTTTAACTTGTAGATGTAGCGACAAAGTCTGTTAACTGACAATGGTTTTCTGAAGGGTTTCTGAGCCCACGTGGTAATATCTGTTACAGAATGATGTTAGTTTTTAATGCAGTGTCTCCTGTGGGGTCGAAGGTCACGGGCGTTCATTGTTGGTTTCGGCCTTGCTGCTTACATGCAGAGATTTCTCCAGATTCTCTAAATCTTTTGATCATATTATGGACTGTAGATTATTAAATCCATAAATTCCTTGCAATTCTTCATTGAAAAACGTTCTTTATACTGTTGGACTATTTGCTCACACAGTCATTCACATGATGGTGAACCTCGCCTCATCCTTGCTTGTGAACCACTGAGCCTTTCGGGGATGCTCCTTTTATACCTAATCATGACACTCACCTGTTTCCAATGAACCTGTTCTCACCTGTGGAATGTTCCAAACAGGTGTTTTTTGAGCATTACACAACTTTCCCAATCTTTTGTTGACCATGTCCCAGCTTTTTTTGGAACATGTTGCAAGCATCAAATTAAAAATGAGTGCATATTTGAAAAAGAACAATGAGGTTAATCAGTTTGAACATTACATATCTTGTCTTTATAGTGGATTCAATTGCATTTAGGTTGAACAGGATCTGCAAATCATTGCATTCTGTTTTTATTTACGTTTTGCACCATGTCCTAACCTAACTGGAATTGGGGTTGTATAACAATATTCCCAAAATCTTTCCTCTAAACTTCCACAAAACCCTTCGCTGAAGAGTTGAACCTGTTATAGCTGCAAAGGGGGTCCCACATAATATCAAAGCCTATGGATTTAGAACAGGATGTCACTTGATGTGCGTGTGAATGCAGACCTAATATGTTTGGCAATAAAATGTACATGGAAGAAGAGGCTTTGTTCAAATGATTCTAACAAATTAGAATATTGGTGTTTCAATATCTCAATAGATACCTGATAAGTTTTTTTTTCCTCAGTTCCTATTATTTATGTTTTTAGGAAGAGAAAGTTCCATAACAAACATAAGAACACCTTTCTGATTCAAAACAAATGCTCAGTAAAGTCTTAGGTGTGCACTGAGCAGTATTTGATATGTACACAGGTATGTAAATGAACGTTGTTATCAAATCACAGCAAGGCCATAAAAATAAATTTAGCAAGTTTCAGTATTATAGAATAAAGAAGGATTTTAGCTCTGTCTAATGTAATGATGGAAGCCTTTTAGCCTGTCTTGGTCAGAAGATTGAGAGGTGTGGATCTATATGTCAGATTTCTGAGGTTCCATATCACATCACCCTGAACTTACCCTCCCTATTACTGGTTTTAAATAAGTCAGGAATGGAGTCCTGCAGTGTGTGAGCCTTTTTCGTGCATTAAACAGATTTTGTACTTATATTGTGGCTGAGAACCTGAAGTGTTTTTCAGTGTGGCCGTGTGTGTTTACTGTGTTAGTTCCCCTAAGAGATCCTTAAATTTAACTGAGAATGTGTGGCAATACACAGAAATTGAGGTACACAGAGGCTCTTTGTCTATTCTGACTGAGCTTGAGCTATTTTGCAAAGAAGAATGCACACAAATGCAGATCTTAGTGTCTACATGGGCTAAGCTGGTAGCGAAATTCCCCGAAGTACTTGCAGGTGGAACTGCAGCAAAAAGCAGTTCAACGTAGTGTGAGTTCGTCGGAGCTGCATACAAAACAAAATATTTGAAAACTGTGTATTATTCTCTTTCCACTTCATGATTTTGCGCTTATGTGTGTTAATTTATCATAGAAAGTCAAAAAGGAGTAAGTGAGGTGGAATATGCTCATCCTAACAAACCTACTCTTACTGCAAACTAAAATCAAATCCAGCCCAGCTCAAGTTCACTTCCATGGTTGAGTCTTCCTTCTTGATCAATCTAGGGCACTTTAAACTTCCTGATTCCTAATTGGGATTAATCTTCTCCAGACAGGATCTGTTAGGGCTTGCGAAATAGGATCCAGAATGCAGACGAGCAGGCAGCTTGATGGTAAGTGAAAAAGGATTTAATGACAAAAAACTCACTCACAGCAGGAGGCAGGAACAAAACAACAAACGGGCAGGCGAGACAGGCATTGCATGATCAGAAAACAAGACTTGAGCATGAAAAATGTTTCCGTCCCGAATGACAGAACAGGTGTGTATTAATGGAGTGTGACCAGGTGAAACAAGAAGACAGATTAACTTGGTGCAGGTGATCCAAATAAACTTAATTGACAGAAGAACAAAACGTGGCTGGAGCAAAACAGAGACTCTTGAACACAAACTAACAGAAACTAGAAAAACATGAAACTAAAGCATAACCAGATCCGAAAACCAAACTTGACATAACATGAACTATACAAAACTAAAGCATGACCAGGAAAACAACAAACAGAAGCATGATTCAAAACCCTGTGAGAACATATAAGAAAAAACCAGAAACCAAACAACCCCAAATCATAACAGAGATAACCCCCCCACTCCCCACCCCCCACCCCCAAGGGAGGATACCAGACGCCCCAAGAGTCCAAACAAAAAAAAACCATCCTGAACAGGGCAGGCTGAGCATAATCTTTGGACTGGGCACACGCAATCTATTCTAAGGTGTTATAATCACTACTTATGGATCAGTCTGAGTGCCACACCTGCTTAGTTACTGTCTGTGTTACATGATCCTCCTCTGCTCTTATTGGATATGTGGTAAATGAGCCAGCTGTAAGCAGCTTGAGCCAGGATCAGTGTCACCTCCTCTCGACCAAAGCTCAGCTATCAACAGCAACGTGACAGCAATGTCTTTAAACAAGCTGACAGCCAGAAGTCTGGGTGCATGCAGAGGCTGCTGCTGTTAGGCTGTAAACTCCGGAAATTACTGTTGGAAAAGTGTAGGGATCTCTGTCTTTTGTAAATATAATTAAGCTTAACTTAAGGTACTACTGCCTCTGTAACCTGATGTGTGAAACAAACAGGGATGTTAGGCAGGCATTTATGGATATATAGTGACACCTAATATCAAATGAGGTTATTGCACAACATAGTGCTTTTTGTAACACAAACAGGTGTGTAATGAAAAACAGGAACTCAGGAAACAGGACATGTTTTAAATTAGGCCAGTTTGTCTCATCTGTTAGGAGACAAAGACTTTTTGATGGTGGAAGATTGGATGAAAAAATGTCAATGTGATTTTAGAAGGTTTTTGTTTTCTGTGATTAAAAATGTGATTTACTGTTTTAATTGAGACAACGGATTTTAATTTCAAAGTTGAAGAAAATGTTTCTGTTTCAACAGGAGTTTTGTTTTTAGTTTGGTTTGCAGTTTTTATCCATTGAGGCTAAAAACTTTTCCACATTTGGTCAAGTTTCAAACACAAACTTAAACGTATTCGCAATGTCGTTTTATTTCATAGACCAGCACATAGTAGTGTATTACTGTTATTAAAACTAAAAATCTGAGAAGTGTGGTGTGCATTTGTGTTTAGTGCTCCCTCAGTCGATCATTTTATAACCACCTGCAAGTCCACCACAGTTTCACATCTGAGCAGAAAACGTCCCCATTGTTCTTTGCCAAATACTGTAGTTTAAGCTCCACCAGATTGTATTGAGCACATCTTTCCTCATCAATGTTCAGGTTTTGCCACAGATTCTCATTTGGATTCAGGTCTGGACTTTGACTATATTGTTGTCCTGTTGAAAATGAACCTCCTGATTCTGTTTCTGTTTCTGATTGGTTTTGTTTCTCGATTGCCCTGTTTTTAGCTCCATCCCTCTACCATGGATGGATAGATGGATGGATGGATGGATGGATGGATGGATGGAATGGATGGATGGATAGATGGATGGATGGATGGATGGATGGATGGATAGATGGATGGATGGATGGATGGATGGATGGATGGATGGATGGATGGATGGATGGATGGATGGATGGATGGACAATCCAGATGGTGTTAATCAAGTGAATTCATTAATTGATCTGCAAGTGTGACCACTTCTATAAAACCAGGAATTTCAATTTGTTCATAGGGAATGTAAGATGTCTGATAACATAATGCAGAGAAGGAAATGTATCAGCAGTAACCAAAGGGAACCAACAGAACAGGACAAGTTATATGGCACAGTCACTCCTATTCCTGAGCCAACTAAGGAGGAACAATCTGGAGCAGAAGCTACTGGTGACCGTCATCTATTGTACAGTTGAGAATGTGCTGACATATGTCATTAATGTGTGGCATGCTGGCTGTGCTGTGGTTGTAGACAGTCAAAAGATCAGCAGAAAAGATTATGGGCTGTCCTTTGCCCTCTTTGGATGAGTCTGCAAGCCTTCCTTCAATGCCTGTCTAGATCTAAGATAATGATGAGAGAACAAATGATCGCAGATCAGAGAACACATCCAAAACACCATCTGTTCAGACCACTGCTCCCCCGAAAGACGCACAAGAGCTTCTAAATCCAAACAAGTATACTGGAAAAAACAAATTTCTGTAGACCGCCTTGTGTTGGAGTTTTTTGAGACTGTGTTGTACAATACCTAAACAACGATTATAAAGATTCATCTTATTTCACCTGTCCCTCGTTGGAGTCTCTGAGTTGACTGTGAACTAATTTGTAGACCAACGTTTTCTTGAACCTAGAGTCAAACGTGAGGCCATTTGTCCACCAGATGAGGCTTAGGGAAACCGAGTCATTTAACGGGACAAGGATCCCTGCACTGCAACAGGTGTATCAGAGGCAAGGTGAAAGGCAAACAGAAGCATGCAGATACAAACAAACGTAAAAAAAATATTTAAAAACAAAAAAATTGAAGAATTGAAGACTGTACAGTAAGGGCGAATTTACAACATAAGGAAAAAATCTGTACAATTATTAAAACAATAATTGTAAAAAAAAAAGACTATTTACAAGAAATGGAAAAAAAAAACACTTCACCTGTCTTGCCTGCTGATGGTGGTTGAGTAGTATGGCAGCCTCGCTTCTGTCAGCTGTGGCTACAATGTAGTCGACTATGTCATGTGGACGGATGACTAATTGTAGAGTAAAGTGGTGTGGCGTGTCTTGGGACTTGATAAAGCGCTATACAAGTGCAGGCCATTTACCTCTGTCTTTTGGCGTTTTTCTTTTTACTAAGAAATGTTGAATCTGTTGTGGTTTAATAAACTTAAGATCAGATTTAAACAATGTTGAAACTGGTCCCAAGTTCTTATCCCTTAGAACCCTAGAATTGAAAGAGTGTGTACTTTCTTTTTACTGTGGTTTACACACACACACACACACACACACACACACACACACACACACACACAACACACACATACCACGCATCCTTGTTAAACACACACACACACACACAACACACACACCACACACAACCAAAAACAACCCC
>JAHHUM010002564.1:0-20369 GCA_036173005.1 Crenichthys baileyi
ACAAGGGCCCCAAAACAAATAGATACTGGTTTTCTTTGACAGGAAGACTACTATCTTATTCACCATTAATTTGCCAGTCTTTTCCCTCAGTATAGCAGACTTTCTAAGTTGGTACCCAAGTGTCGGGTGAATAGGTTGATGTTCATGGTGAATGTTGTGGGATACCTCCCAGAATGGATATTGCTGTGAGAGAAAAGCATTGGAGTGAGGAGTGATAATTATATTATTTAACAGCTCAGGAAACTTGCCATAGGTGAGTTCGTAGGAGTAGGGGATTCCTGCAGGGTTTTCTCTTCCTGCTCTTTACTAGGCCTGCAGAAAATGAGAGGAATAAAGCAGTGGCAGACCTTTCTACCCACAAATCAAAGATTCCCCCGATTGCTTTACATTTGCCTTCCCAGGGGAATGCCGGCTGCTCCAAAGGGTGAGCACTCTTGCTATCTCAGTTTAATGCAAACCTCGTATAACATTAGAGCTAAAATTAGTCTACACTTCTTTTTTCGCCTGTGTGCGCAGTTTATTACCAGAGCTCCACTAACTGATTTTTCACCTATGATAGCTAATAAAATCTAAAACTCTTGCTTAACTCCGGAATTGACGTCATATATCCTGACTGAGCATCCTATCCTGAATGAACTACAGTCTACTATCAATATTCTACTCAAGACATACCTGTTATTGCCACTTCATTGTATTTTTTGCTTGGTTAAGATAAAATAATAATGCCAGTCTGCTGTTAATTAACTAAGACAGATTCCCAGGTATTAAAAGCTGTATAAAAATGGTTGGATTGATGCTCTTCTGCCAGCTCATTACCGGGGGAAGGTGGAGGCTTAACCCAACAACCTTTGAGGATGAAATATGAAGAAGTACCTAAATCTGAAGTGCCTCAAGTGGTCACTTGGGATCGCTTGCAAATGCAATGACAAGTGCTGAGGGTGCAGCCTAGTTTCCAGACAAGGACCAATCCTTTCCATGGCTCTAAGACAGGGGTGCCCAAAGTGCAGCCTGAGGGCCATTCGTGGCCCTCTGAAAGATTTTTGTGTGGCCCCCCGAGCATATAATGGTAATATCATAAGTTTGGTTTGCTAACTGAGGCGGCTGATCCAGATACACAGTTAAACAAAATATTAGGGTAACATTTTCACTGATGCAAGGTCTTTCAAAAAAGATACAGACAAATTAAATTTTACCTTAAAATTGAAAATGTAAGATGTAACACAAAGTATTCATCTTTCATCAACCATGTTTCTGCTTTTAATTTAATCTGATGAGGAATAGACACAAAACACAAGACACAAAACCTCCAGTGACTTGGCCGCACCTATTTATCAAACTTTTCTAAGTAAAGCAAGGGTAAGCCATATCCTGTTCTTGTTGATAAACATACACAAAAAAATCTGGACACAGATAATCGACCCAAAAATCTTAGGACATGGTTTATTTTTGTTTTTTAACCGTACAAACCTGCGAGACTCTATTTATGTTTCAGATCTACAATGGTTTACAGATCCTGTTTCTACAGAAATCAGACGACGTTGCTTCTTTTATAGAAAAATGTTTATGTTTGTAGTTTATTGTTGAGCAGGTAAAAATAAAATAAAACTTTTGTTTTTAGATCAATATTAAGAAAACCTTTGTTGCTCTTGAATAACTTCAACTTAACACTTTTGGCCCCTATATGGAAAAGGTTTGGACACCGATGCTCTAAAAGGTCAAAGATATCAAAGAAAACAACTTTAATCTTTGAAGGAGCACCCTCTAGGCCACGTCTTATGAGTCTTATGAGTCTAAGCGCAAGCTGATGTATTTTTCCTTATTTTTATCTAGAAATTTATATCGTTACCTTTTCCACCCTATTCTCCAATCCCGGGATGCCCTGCATGAATTCTGTTAACAACGTCTGGTCTGGAAATGTTACATGTAAATAACTGGTATCTCTCTGAGCAATTACATATGGGAACAACTTTTACATCTTAAACTGGATAATATTGCCAACCACTCCCTTCATTTTTCAAAGACTGGGGGGATGACCTTAAGAAATAGACTCAGATTATTAGCATATTTACTAAATCTGTCGTGTCAGCTCCACTGCTATGGACAAGAACAGAGTTAAAAACGTGTTTATTTCAAAATTGTTTGGTGTTTTCTGTGCTCTTAAACAGCAGAGAGCACATTATTTGTGTATTTGACCATTTAAAACAGGTACTAATTAAACTGATTCCTTCTGGGCTATTCTGGTGTCCTTAACCTCTCACAATAGTAATTCTGCAGATGGTTATCCCCCTTTTACTGTCTGAGGACCACATCCACAGGCTTTAAACGTTTAATCCTCACAGTAGCCGCTTCCAAGCAGCTCCAAAACCGTTCAAGTTTGAGGTTCTTGCTCAATGAGGCCACATCATCCACAAAAAACAAGGATGGGGTCCAAAGTCCACACAAATTGGAGAACGCTCTGCCCTGTTGCTGCACTTTGAAACTCTATCGAAAAATTATGAACAGACTTGGAGACAAAGGGGTAACAGTGGCATAGTCCAACACTTGCTGAAAAAAGAAAAAATTGACTTATGACTGGGAAAGCAAGCCAAGCTCTCACTCTAGTAGTACAAGAACCGACGGGCCTGAAACCTCTCCTAAAGTACTACCCACTCCCACATAACATCACGAGGGCAAAGAAGCTTCAGAGATATAAGATAGTTTTGTAGTAGTAAAAAAGTCATTACCAAAGGGCTGTAAACTTGGAAATCCGTAAACAATCAACTGAAGGATGAGGCATCTCTCTGGTCCTGTCATGGCTTTGTTGGAGATTTTCATTGGTTCCTAAAGACCTGACCTTCAGATACCAGTCATCTGCTAGAGATGGTTTTTTGGTTAGATGCTTTTAGATGTTTTTTTACTGGTTAACTTCCTTTGTTTTTTAATACTAAGAGTATTTCTAAATCCCAGTTGTTGCAACCTATTATTACTTTTCAATGCTCTCAGATCGAGGTTGTATCTCAGTATTAATACTTAGGTTTTATCATTGATAATGTCCAGCCTTTGTTCCCCGCATATCATGGAGCCTTACATTTTATCACTGGTCTTGGAGCCCTTACTCACCTGCTTTGTGTGCATACACATGTTGAATAGACTGCTTTATCCATCACTGGTATAATCTTATTTACTAAGCCATTTTGGGTTTACTTCCCCCTTATTTCTTTCCTTTATTGTTTCCACAGGAGGTTATTGTCTGCGTTTGGATGAGTTCATTTTATTAACTGTACCTAAGGTTCGTACTGCTCATGACATAAAATCCATCCTGTTTGCTGCTCCCTCAGACTGGAATCATCTGCAGAAAGACTTGAAGTTGAAGGAGTTGGTCTCTTGATTTTTTAAAACTGTTTTTTTTAAACAGTTTGTAAATAAGACATTTGTTTACATATCTTTTGACTGCTATTGAATTTTACTATAGTCCTATCTTTACTTTTATGGGTGTGTTTTTTGTCTGTTTCTTTATGTTTTCTTTATTTATCATAACTTATTGTAACTCTGCTTTGATATTTGTGGCTTTATGATTGGTAATGTCTGTTTATTCTTGCCATTCTTGGCCAAATATCTCTTGAAAGAGAGATTGTTCATCTCAATGAGATCTACCTGTGGTTATAATAATAAAAAATGATTATTTGTATTTATTTATTGATTTAGGTGGAAACAGCCATGTTCACTCAAAACGCTGGACTGAAAATGAGTAAAAAGGCATCCAGCGTCCAAAGAAAGACTTTTAAATCCTTGCTTTAAAAGACTGAAAGAGAGTCTGGCTCTTTGAAAGGATAGTAAAAAGCAGTTGAGGTTTGAAACTTTTGCACGGTGTTTTTTTGATGGACAAAGACTGTGGTTGCTTTAGCAGTACCTGCACTGAGCAGTTCGGATCTCTGGAGACCAGAGTTTTTGTGTAAAGGTTCTCGTTTATAACCAGTCAAATCTGACCACTTGTCATGTTGAGCCAGCCAGTACAAGTGTTCAATGGAGCATATTTGTGCTTTACTTGCTTATTGACGCATGTAGCAGCATTGACGTAAGTGTGCTGACTGACACAGACTGTGTAAACGCATCTTTCAGGCCTTTTCATAACTCAGAGCGCAGCACTGACAGGCTGACTCAGTTTGTCTCTTTAAGCCAACATCACTTCTGAGTTTGGTGGTGGTGGTGAGGGGCAGGGGCAGGGGCACCCACTCCCCAACACCCAATCCAGCCCAGCCCCGTCCCAGGCAATAGGTGGGACCTAAAAATCTCAGATGTGGAAGGAGGGGTCTGAAAAATGGAGTGGGAGGAGAAATGGGAAGGAAAAAGAGGAGGGTTCAGGGAAATGAATTAAAGAGAGAGAGTATGTGTGTGTGTTTGTGTGTATGTGTGTGTGTGAAGCACACATGCTCGGTAATGCACTGTGAGCAGGAACACACATTCACACACATTTACATGCATGCCGGCTCTGTCACACACCTTGACCTTGTGCCACTGCTTCATCTACACATGCACAGCCTCCTTCACACCAGTCTGCAAAGGCTGAGGGTGCCCCGTCTATTGACTTTTCTCCACACATTCATGGACCCACTTGCACTCGGACCGGACCACTGTCAGCCACCGCTGGAGACTCTCAGATGAGAGTAAGGCACGACTACCTGCAAGATCACTCTACTAACCCCCACCCTCCTTGTCTCATCTCCTCCTCTACATTCATTCATCCCTCATTCCCCCTGCTGTGAGGCGGTATGCGCGGCTGAAGGACACAGCGCTGCGCTCTGCTCTGAGAGTTGGAGCGCTCGATCGGATAGACGGGGGGATACAAGAGACTGACTGCTCTTTTTCTTTAACCCCCTCCCTCTTTCTGCGTTCTTTCTCCCTTGTTTTTGAATGTCACCTCTGTCTCTGGGCAGTAGTGGATTCGTCAAGCCTTTGTGTGTCTCCTTTCCTCCTTCTCTCAGAGTGCAAATGATCGGAGGGTTGATGCCAGGAGAGCTGGAGAGAGAGCCTGGAATCAAAGCACGCTCCATTCAACAGAGACCGCGTCCCTTCACAAGCTAGCAGACTTGATAACTCAGCCCGGACAGGACTCCTTCATCTACTCGTCTTGCTCTGACATTGTAACGGATGGAGAAATTGTATTGGTGAAGGACAGAAGGTGAGGGGTTTATATCTGGACACTGTTGGTTCCACTGTGTGGGACCAGACAGAGGAGGTTAAAGTAAGATACATTTGATTTATGTTTGGTCTCACAATGTAGCGGATGGTTCAGTGTCCTTTCGGACTTGAGCTGAACTTGGCCAGAGCCGGGAGTGATCCTGGGGGAATTTTGGGAGGAAAGCGACATGGCTTGTCCCAGCAGAAGATCGGTGACTTCAAACCAACGATGAATTGATTGCTTCACCTTTTTTACCAGTTGTCATCAAATTTGTACCAGATTTTGAAGTATCCACTCTTATTTTCTCCCTCTTTTCATATCTTGGATCTGGATCGTCCTGAATCAGACTCCTACGCCTTCATCCGTTCTGCAGCTTTCCCACAGTGTGGCTTCATCGCCCTGGGTGAGCAGGCGGTGGGGGTGGCACGTGGAACCCCTGGACACCTGGGTGCCACCGAGCCGCCAAAGGCCGGTGAGGCAGGATAAAGCTTGGCGCTGGGAAGATGGCCGCTCTCGCCAGCTCCCTCATTCGCCAGCGAAGGGAGGTCAAGGACCCCCAAGCAAACCGGCAGATTGCCAGCAAGCGTAAGCCCTGCCCGAAGAGCAACAAGTCGCTCTGCCAGAAACAAATCCTCATATTAATATCAAAAGTTCGACTATGTGGCAGTCGAGGAAGAAAAATGGAAAAAAGACCCGGTGAGTTGACTTACTTTTTCTCTTTCTTTGCTGTGTTTTATGGCTAAAAAGGTTTTAAGTTGTCGCTTTGCCAGACTGCAGATTTATTCTGAACTGTAAAGCTTTAACAGAGTAGACATGCACAGCTCTTTAATTTCAGACTTCACAACTTAATCTGAATCTGGAAAACATCCTAACTAATCCTTCTTCACAGCTGTACATAATAACATCAGCAGGAAGTGGAATAAATTCCAGCTTAACGCATACAGTTCTGTTACACTGACCACCGGAACCAGTGTTGTGACTGTAGAGATGACTCTGTTCGGGCACGTGTCGGCACCCAAACACATGCTGGTAAATCTGAAGGCACACAGTGAACTTGGCTCTAACCTACAGTGATTCACGGTGCTAAATAAAAACGTCAGGAGATGTCTCATTTTTGATTCTGAAGGCCGGGACTCTGCCTGGGCTCTTTTAAAGGCAGCTCATATACACTTTTATGTATGTTGGCCTGAACTATGATTATTACAAGCCAATAAAAACTGAAATTTTGCTTTAGTTTTATCTGTTTTCAACTAAGCTTCTGTTTTCTGCTGCTGTATATGTAAGTTTTTTCTTGTTGTATGATTAGGTTTGGGGATTTAAAACAATATTTAGGGTTGAAACGTGGTTTGTGATAAAATAAACCCGATCATAATTCTAAAAGCTATTGCGGAAATATTACATTAGTTTAGACTGCTGGTGTAGTTTCATATTTTAAATACAGATTATATTTAAGAACATACATGCCTGTGCATGTACAGGGGTTGGACAATAAAACTGAAACACCTGGTTTTAGACCAAAATAATTTATTAGCGGTCTGCACGGTGACGCAGTTGGTAGCACTGTTGCCTTGCAGCTAGAAGGTCCTGGGTTCGATTCCCGGCCGGTGGTCTTTCTGCATGGAGTTTTCATGTTCTCCCCGTGCATGCGTGGGTTCTCACCAGGTACTCCGGCTTCCTCCCACAGTCCAAAGACATGCCTGTTAGGTTAATTGGTCACTCTAAATTGCCCTTAGGTGTGTGCATGGTTGTTTGTATGTTGCCCTCCGATGGACTGGCGACCTGTCCAGGGTGTACCCAGCCTCTCCCCCATAGACTGCTGGAGATAGGCACCAGCTCCCCCGTTACCCACTATGGAATAAGCGGTAGAAAATGACTGACTGACTAATTTATTAGTATGGTGTAGGGCCTCCTTTTGCGGCCAATGCAGCGTCAATTCGTCTTGGGAATGACATATACAAGTCCTGCACAGTGGTCAGAGGGATTTTAAGCCATTCTTCTTGCAGGATAGTGGCCAGGTCACTACGTGATTCTGGTGGAGGAAAACGTTTCCTGACTCGCTCCTCCAAAACACCCCAAAGTGTCTCAATAATATTTAGATCTGGTGACTGTGCAGGCCATGGGAGATGTTATGCTTCACTTTCATGTTCATCAAACCAATCTTTCACCAGTCTTGCTGTGTGTATTGGTGCATTGTCATCCTGATACATGGCAACGCCTTCAGGATACAATATTTTAACCACTGGATGCACATGGTCCTCAAGAATGGTTCGGTAGTCCTTGGCAGTGATGCGCCCATCTAGCACAAGTATTGGGCCAAATGAATGCCATGATATGGCAGCCCAAACCATCACTGATCCACCCCCATGCTTCACTCTGGGCATGCAACAGTCTGGGTGGTATGCTTCTTTGGGGCTTCTCCACACCGTAACTCTCCCGGATGTGGGGAAAACAGTAAAGGTGGACTCGTCAGAGAACAATACATGTTTCACATTGTCCACAGCCCAAGATTTGTGCTCCTTGCACCATTGAAACCCGCGTTTGGCATTGGCATGAGTGACCAAAGGTTTGGCTATAGCAGCCCGGCCGTGTATATTGACCCTGTGGAGCTCCCGACGGACAGTTCTGGTGGAAACAGGAGAGTTGAGGTGCACATTTAATTCTGCCGTGATTTGGGCAGCCGTGGTTTTATGTTTTTTGGATACAATCCGGGTTAGCACCCGAACATCCCTTTCAGACAGCTTCCTCTTGCGTCCACAGTTAATCCTGTTGGATGTTGTTCTTCCTTCTTGGTGGTATGCTGACATTACCCTGGATACCGTGGCTCTTGACACATCACAAAGACTTGCTGTCTTGGTCACAGATGCGCCAGCAAGACGTGCACCAACAATTTGTCCTCTTTTGAACTCTGGTATGTCACCCATAATGTTGTGTGCATTTCAATATTTTGAGCAAAACTGTGCTCATAACTGAGCACATAATCGACAAATAAATTAGATTTTTTATGCCAAATTGCAACATAATATTAAGGTAATGTTACAAAAAGAGCCGAGTCTTCAATTAAGATCTAATATTATTCTATCCAAAATTAGTCAAACTAATTTCAATCATATTCTCATTCAGTCCAACAACATTAAGTCCAGCTTGATTTCCAAACAATCTAATTTAAAACAATTAAGAATGCCAATTCATAATAAAAACATGTCTAAGCCATTTGAAACTTTCTGGCGATGCAATCTGCCAACGTGAGCAAGAACATGGTGACGGTGGAGTGGAACATCTCCCTATTAATAGAAAATCAATATCTGGAGTTTCTAACACAAAAACTTTAGAATTTAAAAAAATCACCTACATATGCTGATTTATTCTGAACTCAAGCAACTGTGTTTATGTAAAATTTTAAATACAGTGAGAACCTTCTGTGCTTTACGGACTGTATTCAATACTGTGTACTCTGTGTGGGTTGGCATTTTAACCTTACAGCAAGAAGGTCCTGGAGTTTGCTGGTTCTCCTTCTGCATGGGTGTGTTTTAACCCCGTACTGCAGTTTCCTTCCGTGGTCCTAAAAAACTTCCATGTTAAGCTAATTGGGTACTCCAAGCTGGCTTTGGTTTGTGCTTAGTTGTCTGTTTCATTCATTTCTGTGTAAAACCAGAACATAATATATATGTATAATATTTTGAAAGTTTTGCTAGTTCTACTTACTTTTTAAAGGGAATGTTTTTAAAAACATTTAAAATCCATATTGACGTTGAAGCCTGTGGAGTTCCTTAATCTAGCTAGCTTTTTTTCTGCCATGTTATGGTTATATAAAATTGGATATTGTAAAATTATTCCAAT
This sequence comes from Crenichthys baileyi, assembly GCA_036173005.1. Taxonomy (NCBI): domain Eukaryota; kingdom Metazoa; phylum Chordata; class Actinopteri; order Cyprinodontiformes; family Goodeidae; genus Crenichthys; species Crenichthys baileyi. The sequence goes on from JAHHUM010002564.1 coordinate 8,996, forward strand.
AGAAAACAAGCAATAGATCATTAGAAACACAAGCTGTTCTCACAACATTTATTTTGTGTTTTGATTTGTTGATAATGATTTGTTGTTTCTGGCTGTTCAGACTTGTTTCAATATTTCTTGAAATTTCATCCTGTTTTTTGATTAAATACAATTAGATATGCTTTTTTTACCAATTGTATGAAAAAATCTGTAAAAAAAAAAGACATCAAGAATAATGCAATTAAGTCTGATAACATTTTTCATTAAGTCATATAGGCAGACGACAACTAACAGACATTATTAAATACAGTAGGTGTCACGGTTTGAGTACCCTGAGGGCCGTTTTGGCAACGAGACATCGACAGACGAATGGTGGATGCATATATTTTAATGAAAGGAATGATAAATTCACAGACATGAAGGAAACACAGAAACCATGGAGACAGCAATGGAGAACCCAACAATAAAGGGAGAGAAAACAGGAACTTAAATACAACTGAGGTGAAAAGAACTACATGGAAAACAGGTGAGTGCAATTAACAAAACAAACAAGTGTGGATCATGACATAACCCCTCCCTCAAGGGTGAATACCAGACGTCTCTATGAGTCCAAAAAATATATATAAATAAGACAAAAAAAAAAAAAGCCGAACTAGGGTGGGCGGAAGGGGACTCATAGGAAGGGTAAGAAAACCAAGCAAAATCCAAAGTTCAGGAGGATGACCTGGAGGCCGCCAGCGCCGATGCAGGAACCTTGAAGGCAGGCAAAATAAGTGCATGGAGAACCCACGGAGAACCTTGACAGGAGGTCAGCCAAGAGGCTCTGGAGACTGGAACACACGGCGAATCTCTGGGAACTGCGACCCACGAAGGAGCTATGGGAACTGGGACCCATGGAGGGGCTCTAAGACCCATGGAGGAGCTCAGAAAACTGGGTTCCACGAAGGAGCACAGAAGACTGGGACCCACAGAGGAGCTCTGGTGCAGGAACACAAGGCGGGCCATCTGGACACCCATGTCAGAGACCTCAGAAAGGGACACACGAGGTGGCAGCAACAGCTTGAGGTGAGTAGTTGGCACTGCTGCTCTGAGGCAGCTTGGAGCATAGAGACAGTTTGGTGCAGGCTCTGGTGCTCGCAGGCAGTGAGGAGCAGGCTCAGGGACCTTGTGGTGGCATTGAAGCAGGCTCTGGGACAGCAAAAGAAAAATCTGTCTCAGTCACTGACTGCAAAGCCAAATGAGCAGAATGGGTCCCAAAAAGCCCACGCTGGAGCCAGGGAGCAGGTTGGGGGTGTGCCGGTGGAGGACTTTCCCGACCCTGGTGGAGGAAGTGCGAGGCATCGAACTCAGAGGCTGCTTGCGTGGTATGCTGTTAATTCCAGAAGCATGGTGGATAGATATTTATTAATGAAAGGAATGTTGAACTTACAGACATGACGGAGCCACAGGAACTGTTTTCTTGAGACGGTTCTTGTGACAATATTTTAGTGGTGTTATCCTTTGGGTCTAACTTAGTTTCTTGTGACTTTGTTTCTGTGAATTAAGTTTGTTTGGCTTATAATTTTTGTATTTTCTGCTCTCATCATAAAAGAAACCTTTAGTTATGATGCCATACTTTGACACAGAGGAGGGCCAGACCCTGTCTGAAAGCATGTTGTTGCCTATTTCACGTTTTAACATGAGCAATGAGCTCTCATCAACTCGTGAGTGTGAGGTGACTGCTGCTCCTTCTTCTACCTGACTGCATTTTCACAATCTGTGTGTGTGTCCCCTTCCACCTTGTACAAGTGCAGCTGTGTGTGAGTTTGTTGCGATATTTATTACCAGAGTGTGCCGAGTTCATCATGATAATTATGCAGGGAACCTCTAACACGGAAGCAGCAGCTGCCAAAGAAGCAGTCGCTCTCTTATTGTAATTATGGTAGTAAAATTTGTTGGACAGGCCACGGCAGTGAGGGCTCTTTGAGAAAAGGCCACACATGCATAATACCTATTGTTTGGACTAATTTACACTCTAATAGCAGCACTGCTTCTTATGGATTCTGTTGAAACTGGACGGCATGTGGCTGGATTTATTAAATGCATGGACAACTGAGTCTTCAACCCTGTGTGTAAATTACAGAATGTGAGAGCATTCATCTTCATCCTTACCTTGAGGTTTGCGAGTATTTAGCATACAGTGCTGTGAAAAATGTTAGCCCTCTTACAGATTTCTTTTATTTTTGCTTCTATGTCACTCTTAAATCTTTCAAATCATGAAACAAATTTTAAAATCAGCCAAAAGCAGCCCGGAGTAAATTAAAAATGCAGTTTTAAAATGATGATTTCCTTCATTAACCAAAAACCTTATCCAATGTGAAAATATATCTGTCCACTTTTTAAATAATAAATTAACTGTGATTGATCGCATTTTTGGAGAGCTGATTTAAATTTCCCTATCCACACACTATGCATGACCAGTAAAATCAAAAAGTCACTCAAACTGGCAACATTAGGATAAAGATCTCAGAAAGTAACAAAACGTGACCCAGTCTTAAGAAATTGAAGAACAAATTCAATGAAAAACTAAGCCACTGTCATTTATCTGTCTGAAAAAGGTCACATAGCCACTCCTAAAGCTATGGGCTTCCAGTGAACCACAGGGAAAGCTATTATTCACAAATGAAGAAAACATGGAATAGTGATGAACCATCCCAGGAGTCACCAGCCTCCCAAAACTACTCCTAGAGTGCATCTACGTCTCATCCAGGAGGTTCTGAAGAACTACAAATCACGTCCAAACCACTGCAGGCCTGGCTTCAGTTTTCACAGAGACTGTTCAAAAAATGGCGTCCATGGGAGATTTTGAAAATCCAAAACGACAGCTGACCAAAACGAACACAAAGGCTCTTTGTCAAAAAAAAAAACATCTGGACGATCCTCAAGATGTATACAAGATTCTGTCGACTGACGAGGGAAAGTGTCACTTTTTTGAAGGTGTGGGTCCAATTACGTATATCTGGTGTAAACCTAACAGCATTTTAGTAAAACAAAATCACACTGGCAGTCAAAGATGATGGTGCAAGTGTCATGGATTGTAGCTGCATTTCTGTTCCAGGACTTGGGCAATTCACTGTAATTGATGGAACCATGAATCCTGCTCTCTACCAGGAACTCCTGAAGGAGAAGGTCCTCAGTCTTACTTGAGTTACGCATCAGAACAATTATCTAAAGCCCTCCAGCAAGTCCACCCCTGAATGGTAAAAAAAAACAACTAAATGAACATTTTGGAGTGGCCTAGTCAAACTCTAGACATAAATCTGATTGAGATGCTGTGGCATGACCTTATTAGGCCATTCATGCTTCAAATCCTCTAATGGATTTAAATGCTTAATGCCACAAAGAAAAGTGATCCAAAATCCCAGTAGAAAAGACTCATAACCAGGTATTACACTTGTTAGTTTAGGTTGTAATTACTTTTTCACATAGTACTAGGTTTGATCGGATAGCTTTAATTGCTTAATCAATGAAATGAAAGCATAATATAAAAACTGCATTTTGTATGTGCAAAGGTCATCTTTGTCTGGTATTAAAATTTGTATGATAATCTGAAACCTTTTAAGCGTGACAAAAAAGCAAAACAAACTGTAATAATAAGGAAATACTTTTTCACACCACTGTATGTAGGGGACTCCTGACCCCTGGCCATGAATAAGTGTGTATATGAGTGTTAATTCTGTTCATCTGTGAGTTTCTTACTCTCTCGCTGAGCTTCATCCTGAGCCACGGTTGACCCTTGGCCAAGAATAATCGACTAGAATATTACTAAACCATGCCCTCCTCCTCCTCCTCCTCTTCTTCTTTCTGCTGACAGAACTTCAGAGTGGCCTGCTTACAGTTTGCCATCACGGTGTTTCTAGCTGGCTTCCATTGTTTCTACAGCTAGATTATACGTCATCAAGAAACTTTTAGTGATATTCTTTTTTTAATTTTTTGAATACTGTACTCGATCACATTTACATTTAACAACACTGTGGCTGAACTGAGAAAACCATTTGCTACATACTGGATATATCAGTCTGAACAGTTTAGAGTGTTATGTTTGCCATTTTTTTATCCTTCAAATATTTGTAGCAGCAGTCCTATATAGTGGACCCACACTGCTCTGAATCAGCAGAATTTATTATATGCGGCCTTCATCAGGAAGGTAAAATATTTTGCAACTAATCGCTGTATGAACTGTTCTGCATGGGGTTGTTTTCCCAGACGAAGGGGTACCCGAGATTTCCAGACACACTAATGTGAAAATTCAATGCATGCTTTCGCATTTTTACTGAATACAGAATAATTTTCCAAGTTTCTGTGTAATATTGAATTTAGAGCTGATTTTATTAAACTATTTTTGACAACATAAACATGTTTACTCTAGGGGGCAAAAATTTAAAATATGTGGAAAAGTGTTGCTGGCTAACCAAATTAATTAAAGTCTTGATCTGTACTGAGCAAAACTTTATATATAATATAAATATTTTTAACACCAAATCTAGTTGCAGACCATCCATCCATCCATCTATCCAGTCTTCACTTAGCCAGGCTTAGGTAGGGGGAACCAACCTCTCCAACTCAGGTGTGAACGGATATAATATTCCACCAACAACATGACATGACTTTGACTATCCACTAGGTTTACTCCGTCTTAACATTAGCTTGAGCCTGAGTAGCTGTTTGCCAGGCTAAAAGAAGGAGTTACCTTGACTCAAGAAAACTGTAACCTGGACTCTGAGAAGCCATTAGCTTTACACTGGGTTGCTTTTAGCTCTACTCAGTGAACTCTGATTATCTGTTAGCTTGACTCTAAGTAGCTGCTAGCTTGAGGTGACCAGACTATTGAAATCACATCCGGGGACATTTCCAGCTCGGAGATTGAAGGAATTGAATGTTATCAAGATATAATGAAAACATTCGTACAGTTACGGTTTCATTTATTTAAAAATACTTATTCATAATTAAACAATAAAAATCAAGTGTGATAGCAGGAAAGTGTCTATCCACACTTTTAGCATTTACCCTGTCAGAATAATAAAATGAATAAAATAATAGCAGTAGTAATGTTTGTTTTCTTTCCTCTCCTTTTTCCTCTCTGCTCTTCTATCACTCTTTCACTATTTAAAAACAGACACATAATATAATCACAATCCCTTTCAAAAATATTAGAATGTATAACATACTGAAAAATTACAGTGTTAGCAAATAAAATAAGATTTTTGTTCTAGATCCCCTTTAGAAGTGGGTATTTTTAGAGAGTAATCCTAACCTTATAAATTCTTTATTATTGTTTATTACTATTAAAACCTTGACCAATTTCTTCAGCTGACGAAATGCCAAAATTGCTATTTTTAGCAAAGAAACACAACTATTTTTACTTGGAGCTCCAAGCTGATACAACAGAAGAAATGCACCTTTAACCAGGTGATTATCTAATTTCTCACCATTCTCAGTTCATGCAGTTCTTGCCTTATTCAGTTTCCCTGTTACTGACTGCTTTATTTTTTGAGAGGAACTTTCATTTGTCTAAACCGAGTAGACAAACACCCTTCAGCCTGAAGGTCTGTGTTCCCATACCACAACAATAAATTAACAAATCAACTAATACCTAGCTGTTAAAATATAAACTAAATGTCACCAATAAATTCTAAAACATCTTAATTTGGACGAACGCTTGTTGACTTTGTAGCTCCACTTTCCCACATCAGGCAGCTACTCCTGTTGCACTTCTCCCACTCTCCCTCCCTCAGCTGTAGCTACTCCCTGTGCTCTCGTCTTGCCTTTTGTTGTTCTCTCCGTCCATAAAAGGAAAACCTAGTTCATGCAAATTCAACACATACCAAATGTTGTACAGGTAGCCATTTGCCTCCAAATAGTGGTCAGAATTATGCCCAAATATGTCTAATTTTGCTAATGGTGCTAATTTGCACACTACATTTATAAATTGAATATACTATTTTAAAATAAATTATCTCTACTTTATTCAGCCTCTGCCTTACAGACGCAACAGTTTTTTTTTTATATATATATATATTGCTGTAAATGTATGAAATCAATAAGGGATTAAACCATGCTAGTGAGGTCTGCAGTCCTTTAGGTGTTTTTGGTTCCTTTGTGACCTCCTGGATAAGTTGTTGATGCGCTCTTTGAGTAATTTTGGTCAGCCAGCCACTCCTAGAGAACTGTTCCACTGGTTCTAGTTTCTGAGAAATGGCAGTTATTGACTGATATACCGAAAAATTTCTGCATGCTTTTATTTTTAGTAGGTTAGTAAATTCAATCAGGTATTTGCAGCTCCTCTACAGTGCTGCTGCCAGACTCCTGACCAACACCAGGACACTGGATCATTGCTCATTGTTCTTGGGACCAGAACAAATCAAGGGGAAGCAGTATTTGGTTTCTATGCTCATCAGTTCTGTAACAAACTCCCTGAAAACATGAGATGTGCAAAAGCTGCTAAAACCAATGAATGACTGAAACCACGATTGTTTACTGCAGCTTTTGATCAAAGAGTACTTTGATTTTAGTTTGCCTGGTGTATAAACTGTGATGTAAATTATCTCCCCTTCTCTTGATATATGTCAGTTACTTTGTGTCTTATCTGTTGTTGAATTTATTTTGATTAGGGGATGATGTGCTGCTATGTGAGATCCTACTTCGTGTTGTCATACAGGTTAATCAGGCCTGGGTGGGGCTTGTATAATACAGGATTATTGACAGGTAATTCATGATTTAACAGGGGCAATTATATCTTTACACAGGAGCATCTTTTCTTTTAACAAAGTAAATGTTATCTGAAACATTTAACTGTGACTACACAAAGCAAAATCAGAAGAAATCTTTTATGGGGTAAACACTTTTAATAGCACAGTATAAAATATAAATAGACACTAAGTGTGTCAGCACATACAGGGGTTGAACAATGAAACTGAAACACCAGTCATTTTAGTGTGGGAGGTTTCATGGCTAAATTGGACCAGCCTGGTAGCCAGTCTTCATTGATTGTACATTGCACCAGTAAGAGCAGAGTGTGAAGGTTCAATTAGCAGGGTAAGAGCACAGTTTTGCTCAAAATATTGAAATGCACACAACATTATGGGTGACATAGCAGAGTTCAAAAGAGGACGAATTGTTGGTGCACGTCTTGCTGGCGCATCTGTGACCAAGACAGCAAGTCTTTGTGATGTATCAAGAGCCACGGTATCCAGGGTAATGTCAGCATACCACCAAGAAGGACGAACCACATCCAACAGGATTAACTGTGGACGCAAGAGGAAGCTGTCTGAAAGGGAGTTCGGGTGCTAAACCCCGGATTGTATCCAAAAAACATAAAACCACGGCTGCCCAAATCACGGCAGAATTAAATGTGCACCTCAACTCTCCTGTTTCCACCAGAACTGTCCGTTGGGAGCTCCACAGGGTCCAATATACATGGCGGGTTGCAATAGCCAAACCTTTGGCACTCATGCCAATGCCAAACACGGTCTCGATGGTGCAAGGAGCGCAAATTTTGGGGCTGTGGACAATGTGAAACATGTATTGTTCTCTGATGAGTCCACCTTTACTGTTTCCCCACATCGGGAGAGTTACGGTGTGGAGAAGCCCCAAAGAAGCGTACCACCCAGACTGTCGCATGCCCAGAGTGAAGCATGGGGGTGGATCAGTGTTGGTTTGGGCTGCCAATCATGGCATTCCCCTTTGGGGCCCTATTATTTGTGCTAGATGGGAGCGTCCCTGCCAAGGAACTACCGAACCATTCTTGAGGACCATGTGCATCCAATGGTTCAAACATTGTATCCTGAAGGCGGTGCCGTGTATCAGGATGACAATGCACCAATACACACAGCAAGACTGGTGAAAGATTGGTTTGATGAACATGAAAGTGAAGTTGAACATCTCCCATGGCCTGCACAGTCACCAGATCTTAAAATTATTGAGCCACTTTGGGGTGTTTTGGAGGAGCGAGTCAGGAAACGTTTTCCTCCACCAGTATCACGTAGTGACCTGGCCACTATCCTGCAAGAAGAATGGCTTAAAATCCCTCTGACCACTGTGCAGGACTTGTATATGTCATTCCCAAGACGAATTGACGCTGTATTGGCCGCAAAAAGAGGCCCTACACCATACTAATAAATTATTTTGGTCTAAAACCAGGTGTTTCAGTTTCATTGTCCAACCCCTGTATGTTTCCATTTTACAGATCTGTTCCCTCCATTTTCAGACTGCACCTTCCACTGTGTGTAGATGTTATCATGCATCTAACGCTGTCTGTTACTGCGTCATTACATTGTGACCAGATTGTTCAGACTCCCTTTGTGCTGCTTAAGGCCATTTGAAGCTATTGTAGGAGAGGAGGAGGTGATAAAAAAGGCAAATGCATGTGTGTTTGGGTGAAAACTTGCGTGTGTTTTTCCTCAAACATTTGTTGCCTCCATGGGACGGATGACGTGGCGACAAATTTGTGTGTCCCTTTTTGTCCCTTTGGTTCTTTCTTGTACGGCTAGCCCCCCAGAACCCCCCCTGCCCGTGTTACCCTCTAACCTCCACAAACACACATAAACACCATCTAACCTAACCCATACTAATGATGCCCCGGCACTACAGCCCACTCAGCTTATAACAAGGTCATCTCACCCTGTACGAACACACACACACACACTAACCAGGTATCAAGGATCACAGTGATACAAAACACACCCACGCAAATTTACAAAAACTAATAAATCAGCCGACACAAACACAAACAAATGATGAGATTTTGTGATAATTGAGAAAGGGAGTGTAGGTGAGAGTTAATTTCACACTGGCTGTGTGTCTGCCTGATTTAATCTAATGAGGATGTTAAGCTGCCTATTGGATATCAAACAGAAATAGCTCGGGCTGTCCTTTGAGTGGTTGCCGAAGCGCCTGTTAACAGGGTGGAATAACACTCGGAGTTGTTGTTGATGCGGTGCAGGGGCCAAGTGTCTGTCCTGCTGCTGCAAATTAGTTTGTGTGTGCGTGCAAGATTGTGGGCGAAGAGCAGCGGACAACAGGACAATGGACACGTGCACACACACTTCAGGCGGACTCTCCGTTTTGTGTGTGTGCGTTTAAAGCTCATTGTGTCATGATTCATCACACCACATCGGCTCCTCTCATTAACACATACTGATTTATCAATAATGTGCAGCAGCGTTTGGAGAGCACACACTGAATAGGACAAATTTACTGCCTCATCACTGGGCGGACACTGTGGACAATCCACACTTAGTGAGGACTGTTTTATCTGCTCACGTCCTCCCTCCTCCTTCCTTTCAATCCATCAACTCACTCTTCTCTCTGTCTAACCTCCCTTTTTTCCCTCCTCACCATAGCCTTGATCCCCCTCTGCCCCTCCACACCCTCCACACTTATCATCTCAAGGACATCTAGACTCCTATAACTGTCTGTCCCAGGGTCTCTCTGCACTCGCCGCATTTCCCCACCGTGCCTAATCATCTTGTCTTTGGTCCAGCCCAGCAGTCACTGGATGTTACAAAAACAAAGATGATGCCATGTCAGTTAATTGTCGTTTTATTATGAACGAAGTCGGGAAATATTTGATGTGGATCTGATAAGTTGTGCATTTAACAACTTATTTGCAGCAGAAAGGTTTTAAAGTGGAGTGTAACTGCATTCAGAAAGCAAATTTTGGAACATTTATGATTTCTACGTTCATTGGTAAAACTATAATCTATTTGAATTCCTATATTTGCAATGCATTACAAATGTTCCACCTGCAGTGTTCAGCTGACATTGTGAGCCGAGTCAGCAACTTAGGTTCAACTTGCACTCAAGTCACGATTTTAGCCTCTCTTCTAAAGACTTTGCTCGGATGAAAGTTAGCTAATAAGTATAGTATAGTATTATTAGTATTATTAATAGTGTCCTCTGTGAGTTAGTGTATGTCAGTGACTGTTTGTTAAGGTAACATAAAGCACAGTACACATCGGCAGCTTCCAAGTTTTTCTACTTTTAATTATATCTAATGCTGGGCAGCATTTACAGTAATTAATCTACCAACCACTGTAGCAAAAGATTAATCCCTGACAGAGCTGTGTGTATTAAGTGTGCGTTTAATGTATTAACGTGGATCACTAGTGAACTGTGGGCTATTAATTGTTTATAACAATCTCTTCATGTTTGCTGAACCTTCATGAAAATGACCACATGATATCTATGAAAGTGTCATTTCAGAACAAAAAAGTAACTTGCCTCAGACTGCTTATTCTCTCACTGTTAATCTGGCATCATAAAAAAGACCTCCCAGGTTCTTCAAAATAAAAGCACTTCCTACGTGATTTATTCAGAAATGTAACACTGAAAGGTGGTTTAACTCTTTCCACATTTTTTCTTTGAATATAATATTTTTTTGTATTTTTAGAGAGGTAAATATTTTGCCTTAATAATTTTCAAAATTAAAGCAGGATTAATTATTTTTCGGCATGTTAAACTGAATGTTCTGAAAAGATAAAGATATTAAATGTGTTGAATGCTAAGTATAACTATTTGATTCCAATACTGTGTGCAGTGCTTTAGGCAGACTATATTGCATGCATCCAATTTGATGTAGTACACAATGTTGACTTAAGACTTGAGACTTTACTTGGACTTGCCCTTCAAACATTTAAGACTTGACTTGTATCTGCACCTCAAGTACTTGGACTTGACTTGGAAAGTGTTTCAGAGCAGATGGACTTGTCCATCAAGTATTGAGAATTGAAAACTGACTTAGAAATGCCAGTCTCAGATACTTGGGACTTGATTCGAACTTGCCCTTTAGGGACTTGAGACTGGACTTAGATTTACTCTTCAAGTACTTCAGACTCAGCCTGAACTTCCCCCTCAAAGATTTGAGACTTTACTAGAATTTGCCCCTTAATGACTGAAGACTTGAGTTGGACCTGCCTCTCAAGTACTTGGGACTTGACTGGGAATTATTCCTGATGTATTTCAGAGCAGATGGACTTGCCTCTCAAGTACTTGATATTTGATATTTTACTTAGACTTGTCAGTCTCAGATACTTAAGACTTTATTTTTGCCCTTTAATGAGTTGAGACTGGACTTGGATTTACCCTTAAGTACTTCAGGCTTGGCTTGGACTTGCCTCTCAAACACTTTTATTTCAATAAATTTTGCTCGGTAATACACAACTGTTCTTATAAAAACACTTTTTAGTGAAAATATTAATATATAACATATTGGAATATCTTTAGTACAACAATAAGAATAACAGTTCATAAATTTTTTTTTTTTCTCCTAAGTTTGGTTACACATTTTGACTTTGATGAGAAGAACGAGTCTTTAAAATTTTTCTATAGGATCTTTACAGCGCTCCTGTCTTTTTCT
>JAHHUM010002565.1:0-19784 GCA_036173005.1 Crenichthys baileyi
TATTTTTTTTTTCCTTTTTTTTGTGAAAACAAATGCACAAAAAAAACAAATTTTCATTAATTTTCAAAAGGTAAAATATAAATTCATACTTATTTGGCAGATAATAATCCTAAGAGGCATTACAAGTTCTGCAATGTTAAGTCAATATGCTGTGCTTCCTGAGTGAGGAAGGCAACTGTCTCACTCCCGATAGTTTTTTAATGAAAAACCGTCCCCAAATGCAAAAGTAAAGACGACATGAACGAACCCGTCATGTAACACAGAACAACATGGACCAGTTAAAAACACTAAAACAGGAAGGACTGAGCGGTTTATTACCTGATGTGGAGACACAGCTGTCTGCAGTGACACACATCTACAACTGGGCAGGATGTTACAATCACTTTGTGTATGTGTGTGTGTGTGGAAAGGCGTGGCAGAGTGTGTGTAAGAGTGTGTCAGAGGATGACACATTTCCTGCTAACAGGAGAAAATGGTTTCCTGGTTAAGCTGTCTAATTTTCCCGCTAACATGGCAGTCCATATATATTGACATTGTTACAGCTCTCTTGTAAATGTTGTAATGCTACTTTGAATTTTTCACAACAAAATCCAGTATGTTTTATTTGGATTTTATGTGATAAACCAACGCACGGTTGCAAAACAACACTTACATCCTTTGTAGAAGTATGTTTTATTGCAGGTCTTTTGAGGTTTATTTCGACCAGCTTTAAAAATCTACACACAGACATTTTTTGCCATTTCTTGTTTGCATATCAGCTAAAGCTCATTTAGGTTGGATGGATAATGTCTGTGAAAATTAGTTTTCAAGTTTTGCCAGAGATTCTCAGTTGGATTTAGGTCTGGACTTTGATTAGGTCATTCTAACACATGAATATGCTTTGATTCCATTCTAGGTCTGGTTGTACGTTTAGGGTCATGTGGTTGGTGTGATCAGAGTGATGTGTGCTGGTTTTGTGTTTTGTGCTTACTCTGAGCCTGGTTCTGCTGGCGGTTTCTTCCTGTTAAAAGGGGGTTTCCCTCTCCATTGTCGCTACATACATGCTCAGTATGAGGGATTGCTGCAAAGTCAATGCAAGCGACTGTCCACTGTCTCTACATGCTCATCCAGGAGGAGGGAATGCTGCAAGTCACTGACTGGATGCAATCTGCTGGGTTTCCTTAGATAGAAAAACTAATAAACCAATTTGAATAATAAACTGAATCTGACTGCACTGTTTGATATGTACCTTACTTGGAATCTCTATGATTCGATTGAATTGACTTTGTAAAGTGTCTTGAGACAACATGTGTTGTGAATTGGCGCTATATAAATAAACTGAATTGAACTGAATTGCTGTGTCTCCTACGTGGCTTGAGGCAAAAAGCAAAAGTGACTTCTTTTGACTTTCAACAATGGCTTCCTTGTTGCCACCCTTCCACAATGGCAGAATTGTGGAATCAGGACAGAATACAGCTAAACTAGTGACTCAATGCAGTGAGGGTTTTCTTAGATAGAATTTTTTTTACCATTTGGAATAAAAAAAACAAACTTGACTGCATTGTCTAATAACTAAGATACAATTTGAATGTATGTTATTGACTTTGAATCTATCTGTATGATTGGACAGAACTGACATTTTTTTTAAATTGGATGTTTTTTTTGTAGAGTGCATTGAGATGACATTCTTTGTGCATAGGTGCTTTATAAATAAACAGATTTTTATTGAATTATTTGTTGTCCTATGGATAGATTTTACAACCTGAGCTGTGGATCTCTGCCGGTCCTCCAAAGCTAACCTGAGCCTCTTGGCTGCTTCTCTGATTTATGCTCTCCTTATTTAGCCTGTTTAGGTGGACGTCCATGTGTTGGTAGATGCTCAGATGATGGACTGAACAGAGCTCTGCAAGATGTTTAAAGCTTGGGATTTTTTTTAGAACCTAACCCTGCTTTAAACTTCTACACAATTTCCTCCCTGACCTGTCTGTTATTTTCCTTGGTCTTCGTAATGCTGTTTGTTCTCTAATGTTCTCTAAAGAACCTCTGAGGCCAGAAACAGAACTGGTGCATTTGGGCAGCATTACGTAGTTGCGGTTTCAATGCCATCTTCTTCAGGCAGTGGGGAAAAACCTCTTTGTTGACGTAACTAGAAACACTGTCCGTTTTTGGGGAATATACAATTCTTTCAGATTCCTTTATGCAGGAGCTCAGACATACAGGTTAAGACACCTAGTCTTATTTTCAGCCGAGATACAGTCACTGTATACACAAACAGCAGACCATACTTTATACTGGATTCAGAATTTCTTCAAAGATACATCGCTGATCTCATCACATTGATTGCTCGGCCAGCAAGAAAAAGACGTTCACCCACATGTCCTCTCCGATGCAGCCAGTGCAGGCTGTGGGCCAGGAGGAAGAGATGCTGTTGTGCATCGAGTGTTGTAGCTCTAAGACGTCATGGTGATTACAGCTGTAAAACACCTCCTTCCTGGGAGCTGTCATGAAAATAGGTTAATTCTGCTGTTGGGACCCCAGCCATGAATAACAGCATGGATGAACATGGACTTTGAACTGTACATAATCAAAGGCCGGTATGAACTTTTGTGGAACATTAACCTACTTCCAGCTCAGCCCAGGAAGAGGAGGAATCAGAGCTGGAATTTAACACACGTTCCTCCTTCTGCTTGGTCTTTATCCAGCTGCAGCTGCAGCTAACAGAGAGAACCACGCAGCAGCTGAAGCTCTTTAAAGGGACTAGTACCTTCGGAAAATCCGTAGGAGCGCCAGCTATGCACACGTCCAGTGTGGCGACCCAGCAAGAGCTACCCCGCCGCACCGCGGCTACTGAAGTAGCAAAACATGCCTTTGTGCGCAGTTCAGTTCACATGTGGATGACCGGACAACTTCGCTTCCCAAAACCTGCGGCGTTTGGAACCTTTTCCTCAGCACGGTTCACATAAGAGGTGATGTTTGGGCAGAGAAATTAGTTTAGGATGAAATAATATGAATAATATTTATTTCACGAAGTTTGGTTTTTGTTTGTGTTGAGAAAACTCAGCTATCTACGTAGGTGCTAGCAGACTAGCTGCTCAGCTGATAAGAACAGAAAATTTATTAAAGCTAATGATGTGTTCTGTGTTGAGTTTTAAAGTTAAGACAAACTTTATTTAAAGGGTGGTTTTTAAACACAGATAATGCGCCATCAACGCTCATGCATGTTAATCCTTTTGTTAATGGTATTTTAAAGGTCCACATTGGACTTTAAAGAAGTGGTAACATTTCTTCGTAAGCTCCAACCACTAATAGCTAAGGCTAGACACATTACTCAGGTGAGGGCTTGTTAAGGATCATTGATCCAAAAAGGTTGTTAGGTTCCAATCTAGGAAATAATATCTCTTTAAATATTATTAATAAAGACAGCTAATTGAACACCATTGAGAATTAGTCATCCAGAAGGTTGGTTTTATGCAGCAAATCATTCTTTAAAATATTATTTTATAAAAATAATGTTTATCTGACCTTGCATTGTGGATGGTTGTGAATGGTAATGTTGCATCACTCAATTGGTTTTGGGTTTTAACCATCTTTGATTCACTTGTTCATATTGTATATAGCTCTTTGGTCTTCCCTATTCGTTCATTTTGCTTGGTAGTTTTAGTTAAATTGTTCTAGTATAGTAAAGATTTTGTTGATTGAAATATGTTTGACTTTGAGTTGCCTTATTTTTGTAATTAAATCCTTGTATTTTAAGAAATTGTGTGAATTTATTTCACGTGTGTGCATAGTTTTGCTGTTCAGTAATGCCAGACCTCGACTCACACTTTTCTCTTTTGTCCTAATACCACCGCCTTATGGGCTGGTATGCACAGGACAACACTTAACAGACCGAATTATTATTTATTTAAATATTAAATAATATAATCCTTACACCACTGTGCATTCTGGGATTCAGGGATTTTATCAGTCTCTTTTGTTCTCTATGTGTAGTTCAGTCCTTTTTGTTCCTCCTTGTACTCATCAGAGTGTAGCCGCACAGATGGGAAGATTTAAGGCATCTTAAAGAGAATCAGAAGGAAGAACTAAATGCCTCAGTGACAGAGGAGGAAGTGTGACGTGATAGTATGTATTTTAAAGAGGAAAAGCACCAGGACACGACAGCTTTTGCCCAATATTTTGTAAAAAGCAGTCACCTACTTGTTGGACCGATATGTTTTTAGATTCTTAAGAATGGACATTTCCCCCCAACACTTCATTAATTTGAAAGAAAGACAAATCACCAGATATGTGTGGAAATATACAGGTTTGTATACAGGTCCAATCAGCCTCATCAATGTTGACTCTAAATGACTCTCTAAATTATTAGTCTTGAAACTGGAGTGCCTTCTCACATTTCTTAAAAACACCTTTATTTAAAATTGATTTCACTTACAAATGTTAGACAATTATTAAATGTTATACAATTTTTAAATCAGAAAAGTCACAAAACTTTTTTTTATCATTTTTAGACCCCGAAAAGGCATTTCACAGAATGGAATAGACATACAGTATGTGTTAGAAAGATCTGGCTTATGGTAGTGGTTTATTGTATGGATCAAAGCATTCCACACTCCAGAAGCCAATACTATAGCAAACACCATACAGTCATCAGCCTTACCACTGCAAAGAGGTACAAGGCAGGGTTGCCCTCTGTCCCCTCTCCCCCTTTGTATTAGCACTGGAGCCTCTATAGATGAGCCCATTCGTCAGCACCAAGATGTTGGTCTTATTTAAAAAAATAGCACTGTATGCTGATGACATTCTATTATCAAAACCAGAACAAATCAATATCAGGCATTATGTCCCTCAAATGTTTGTTTAGTTTTTTTGTTCAGGGTACAGAAATGCCGCTGGGTGATCCGGTTAACCCTTTGACAAGAATTAGCTAATATTTGAAATGGTCCTCCAGAGGTTTCACATATCTAGGGCTAAAAATTTCACCAGATCTTAAAGACTTATAGAGACAGAACTATTCTCCAGTTCAAACAAAAATAAAAAAAAGATTTGGATAGATGGCACAATCTGCCTCTCTCTCTTTTAGGGCATGTAAGCCTAATTAAAATAAACATCCTCCCTCAGCACTTATGTCCCCTACAAATAATATCTTCATGGGTAATAAGAAAGTTTCCCATGATAGAGAACCTTTTCCAAATTTATTTGGAATGGTAAGACACCTAGATTAAGAATTAGAATTTTACTGGGCATGGCACGTGGCATAACAGTAGACCGTGGAACCTATATATGGAGGCCTTAGTCCTCGACGCAGCCGTCCCGAGTTCAAATCCCGAACCCAGATACCTATTCTACATGCACAACACTTCCTGTCTGCCTGCTTTGGAAAAATAACAATTTTCACTCACTTTAACATCTGGTCTGTTTTGCCCGCTGTGTTTTATAGTTCAGTTGTCTGCGACAAAAAATAAATTACTAAAAGAAAATGGGAACAACACAACTATTTACCACACAATCAGAGTGAGGTGTAAGTGTCATGATCCACACCTTTTTCTGTCAATTGCCACCACCTGTTTTCGAGGTAGTTCCTTCTAAATCAGTTGTATTTAAGTTTCTGTTTTCTGTCTCTTTGTTGTCGGGTTGTCTGATGGCATCTCCCAGTTCCTGTGTCTCCATTTATTCTGTGATTTATGCCTTTGGTTTCATTAAAATATATCTATCCACCATGCACCTGCTGATGTCCTGTTGCCGCTTTGGTCCTGCTCAACCACAAACCGTGACAGTAAGAGGTTAGGTAGAGAAAACTTAACTTCATTTTTGACTTCTCTATTGAGAAACCAAAACTTTATTCCAGGAATGTAACTTCAATCAAAACAACATATTGATGAATTTTCCACAACTGCAGTCACATTTTAAAATGTAAAGTATCAATAAATATGTGTTCTGAGTTTGCCACACCACAGAATTATGTCTTAGTAATAATCACCCACCCAAATTTAAATGATTAAAAACACTGCTAAGCATATAAAATTAGGGCTCAAAAGTAATGAGAAAGCATCAGATTTCTCTGCTCTGAAACGCTGGGGGCGTGTCCACAGGAGGCATTTAAACCACGCTCATGGGCAGGAGCGTTCCCGCTTCCATGTCCTGTACGAGGAGACAATGTTAGTCGGCAGCACTTAGAATATTTAAAACATAAGCACACAAGGAAACTCAGCCATTTGTTGGGCGTATAATCCCGCCTTCAGAGATGCTGGCGATGCCAATGTCAAGGGCTGCAAAGTCAGCGGCGGTGATGTCGGGAGGATAAGAGTCGGGTACAGCCTCAAGAGCCAGCACCAACCGACTGTCTATAAATCCCAACTTATCTCCTAGAAGTTAGTAAAACTATCTGGAGAAAAGTGGGCACTGCAAAGGCGAGTGTTGGTGGTGATCCCGATGTCTCCATAGTGGCTCCTCTTTGATTGATCCAGAGTTTGTTCTGGTGGTCATCTCTCGGAAACTTAAATAAAGTCACCAAGCTGCTACCCTGCACATTGTGGCATCAGGAGAAGATGCATGAACAAAGTGAACGAGGCATAATTGGTTTACTAGCTAGCAGGAAACTATCACTGAAACGCACTTGACCGGGAGAACCCCCGAGGATACCGCACTTTACGTTTTTATACTCACATGACGACACGTGGCCGCCCTTTCAGACACACCCACAAAATCCTGAAACACAGAAATCTTGAAACCCAAATTCTAGAGAACACTTTTTTGGCTTTTTCCAGGTTCGTTGTTTTGTTAAAGTCAGAAACAGCTATGTACGATGATATGGAGACATTTCTTTTGAACCGAAGAAGCAGAACTCATTTTATTTCCGCTTTTTATTTATTACTATACACCCACATTACCGGTATGAACACTATTCAAAAATGGGAGGGAGATCCAAATAATCAGTGTATTGAGGATTAGTGGAAACTCAGAACAAAAGTTTGCACCACCTATATAAAACTGCTAATGTTTTGCATAAAATCACACCTCAAGTCTCAACTTCATATGCCAAATGTCAAAAAAGAATCGGTACCTATTACAATAAGTTCTAGGAATGTAAATTAATTAAAAGGTTTTGCAGTTCCATGAACTGAGCAACATTTTTAAGAACCAGGTCAGAGGAGACCCTGGATTTTTTATTCTTGGTGTACCTGAAAAAGAAATAACATTAACTCATTTAGAATGTAAACTATGTGATAAATCACTGTTGCTGCCTCAGAACTGTATCCTTATTAACAGGATCTAGGATAAACCTTCCACTATTACTTTGTGGTACAGGTGCATGCTCTTGGAAGGAAATAAGGATTCATTTCTTGATGTTTGGTCTCCCCCTGCCTTTTCATTGGCCAGATGATTTGTCCAACTCTGGAGGAGGAGTGGGTTGTCTTAAGTGTGTTCCCAGGCAATTGGGAGTTGAGCACAGAGGATGGGAGTTCACTTTTGTTTTTCTTGAACCTATGGGTGAATGGATAATATTTTTCTTTATTGTGCAGCACATAAAAACATAGAAAAAAGGCAACTGAGATATGATAAAAGTATAGTAATCTCATTTTCACCTAAAAAAATAAATACACTGCCGGGTAAAAGTTTTAGAACACCTTTCTCATTTAATGGTTTTGTTTATGTTTATGACTATTTACATTGTACATAGACTCTCAATGAAGGCATCAGAAAAGTGAATTAACACATATGCAAGTATGTAAAATAACATTGACTGAAATATTGACCTCTGGTCGTCTCTCAATGAAGTTCTCGGAAGTTCTTTCAAGACTCTTTGGAAAAGCATTTCAGGTGACCACCTCATGAAGCTCTTGGAGAGAATGCTAAGAGATCAAAGCAGTCATCAAAGCAAAGGGTGGGTATTTTGTAATAATCTAAAATATAAAAATGTTTAGAGTTATTTCAAACTTTTTGTTTACTACATAATTCCATGTGTCTTCATTCACAGGTTTGTTGTCTCTGGTGTGAATCTACAATTTAAATAGTATTGAAAATAAAGACACCCATTAAGTGAGAAAAGCGTTCTAAAACTTTTGACCGGTAGTGTAGCTAAATAAATAAATCAAAGTAGCAATGAGAATCAGTCCTCAATAGGTCCAGATTAAAGTACAGAAAGTTTACTTTGACATCTTAAGGTTTCTGGTCTAGAGATGCTACCAGCATTTATCAGACTTCAAATAGCTCCCCCTGGAGTCACAACATGCTATACACAACTCTTTGAGAAAGAAAGCTGCAATAGTTTTTGACATCTGGACATAGGGATTTGGAGAAAATATTTCATATAAATTTGCATCTTAATCATAACATCTCTGATAAAACGTATTTTCCATGATTAACCTAAACTGACAGGCCGGGCAAGAACAGCATTAATCAGAGCAACAGACAAAAAGACCCAAAAAGGCGGAGCTCCAGAGATCAACAGCTCAGTTGGGAGAATCTGTCCACAGGACAACGATTAGTTGTAAATAGTTAGTTAAAACATTATAAACAGAATGTGACACGAAGTATAGTCATTTGGAGTTTGTCACCACAAGCCATGTACTGGACACAGCCAACATGTGGGAGAAAGACAAGACTTTAGTCATCAAACACCACAACTGTACAATGCACACCACAATTTTCAGATGTACATGTGTAAAACAAAATTTGCAAACCATGTATCAGTTTCCTGCCAAGTCAAAATGATACTGGTTTGTGTTGGTATGTCATATAAAACCAAATTTAAAAAAATACCGAGGTCTGTGGTGTAAGAAAAGTTCAAGAAGTATGAATACATTTAAAAGGCACTCTATAAGCACAAGTTCAGCACATACTGTTTCAGCCTGAGAAAGCCAGGGTCAAATTTGAGCTTAATACAGAAAGGGACAATCCAAAGGAAGTCTCTGGTTGAACAGAGGGTATCTGTGGCTATTCATCTGGTTTAAACACTGAACACATTTAAGAGTTCACACAGCAGCTTAATGAGAAATGAGAAAATTACCTTTAAACATCATACTAATGCATTTCATGACTCAACTGAAGTCCACAGCACCACAACAGCAACACACAAAAGTCATGTGAAATTATTTCTCCATCTTTCCATCTCTCTATCAAATATTTTATTTCTTTCTGTCTCTTTCCATCTTTATCAGTTGTCTTTCTTTATCTATCCATCATGTTATGCATTTAATTACCAAGCTCAGTCTTTTAAAACCAGAGGGATTTTTCACCTCTATCAGCCAAGCCAGGTCAAAACCTTTTATTCTGAGGTGACTGGAAATTAGCTGCATGTCAGGGGCAGGGCATGAAACACTTGGGCTATTTCATGTACTTCTACCTTCGCCATATGTACCAGTAGTATTAGTTAGTCCTGCTGCTACTCGCAGGAGAGGAAGTGGTGCCATTAAAACGTATTTCAGTGCTTTTAAAACGCGCAGACATCGTTGCCTGGTTATAGCGGCATGTTTTTCTGTGCGCTCTCTGCCCGCTGTCGGGAGCGTGGGTTCACTTCCGTGTGAGCGCACTTAACTCAGCGTGTCAGCATCGGTGACACAGAGTATGAGGAGTGCGTTTTCGTCCAGCTTTTGTCAAGTTTGGCCACATAAAGTAGAGTAGCAACGGAGCAGGGACGGAAATCTCTGACGACATGATCTAATAAAATGGATGATCAACTGTGAAAACGTTAAAAATTGACCTTACCTTATTGGCGGGACAGGGCGCCCCCTGTAGAAAATGGTGGGGGAAACTCTGCCCTCAGTCAATCGTGTTAGGAAAAATAGAATGCACAACAAATGATTATTAAATGAAAATCATCTGTAGTTGTTTTATTGTGTATTTTTTGCTCTTTTGATTGATAAAAGCTTGGTGTATTTTGCACCAGGGTTCTATTAAAGAATCACACATCCAAGAATTAACGCTATTAACTGATGATATTTGCCCGTCATCTTGGAAATAAAAAATTAAATGTTTGCTCACGTTCCACTAGGAGTACAAGTACCCCCGGTTGGGAATCACAGGTATATAAGTGTCCCCAGGTAGTCAAAGAATTATCAGCTAAATTACTTAGAAGACAGGATCAAGTCCACTGCCATGTCCACCATGAATTCGTTATTTACTGAGTTAAAACATTTTTTTGAAAAAACGTAAAAAGACCATGACATCACTGGAACATCTCGCAAAGGCACAGGAAACATTTAACAGCTGCTGAAGGACTGAAAAGTTCTAATCTCTGTGAATAAACAAAAGTCAAAGACTAAGACTAAGGGCCTGTTCCCTACCTGCAGCGTACATGTCCCAGCTGTCCCAGTTGTTACAGTGGAGACAAAAGTTATACACATTTAGAATCAAAGATAAACACACGCGCACACACACACACACACACACACACACACACACACACACATACACACACACAATCAAGGAAGGATGTGAAGCACATATTTCCTCAGACAGTTAAGTTAATTACAGATGAGTCAGACCCTAAAGCTGCAAGTTGCCACTAAGGTGATAGCTGAAGCTTCCTGTTGATGTGAGGTGAAGGTTTTAGTGAGGATTTTATAAAATAGGGTAGGTTAAGGATAAGTGTTATTAGTCACATTTTTAACAAAATAGGATGGGAGTCAACATGAGCCTAGGGTAAAAAGGCAGAATGCAGGCATGGTTAACACTATGCTAAAAGATGTTCTAACAAAAACCAAACTAAAGAAATGATTCAGCTGCAAAAACAACTAAAGTACTAGAATTGTCTTACCTTTTCAGTTGTTTATGCACACAACCATGTTGATATAATTACAAGGAAATGAGTGATGGTTCAAATAGTTTGGTTACATCTATAACAAAAAGCTTTTCTCGGTCCAAATAATTAATTGCAATTCAGTTTTTTTATAGAGCACCAACAAACAGCATGCCATTGCACTTGACACAAGACAGGTTCAAGGTATCTCTATCCATTTGGTGTCTATACCTGCTTATCCTTGCAGGGTGAAAGTGGCGCTGGTGCCTATCTCCAGCAGTCAATGGGTTAAAGGTGAGGTACACCCTGCACAGGTCTCCCTAGTCCATCACAGGACACCACACAGATACACAGGACAAACTACCATGCAAAACACACATATCTAACAGCAATTTGAAAAGACCAGTTAATCTAACAGTTGTGTTTTTGAACTGTGGGAGGAAGACGGAGTACCCTGAGAGAACCTACGCATGTACGAGGAGAACATGCAAACTCCATGCAAAAGACCCCAGGCTGGGATTTGAACCTAAGACGTTTTTGCTTCAAGGCAACAATGCTGACCAAAACAGACCAAACGGACCAAAATGCCTGACTAACATCACAATGCAGAGGCTCTCTCTTCCCCTGCTTCATGTGTAGCCTATTGGGAAGTAACTGTTGAACTTGGGCCTGTCTCCACAGAATACAGATTTTAGAGAGCCCAACTGTGATGTAGAAACCAAGCCGACATCAAGAGGGGCCCACTGGTCTACCAACAGCTGGTATTAACAGACCTGTTTCCATCAGGCTGTGGTGAACTCCACAAAGGTTGTGGCATTAATGGATAGTAGACTGGTCACAGGGCAGCCAATCACATAAATCACCTGGAGTTGAGGGCTGCGATGCTTGCACTTCGTCACTTCCTGCCATGACTGAGGGCTTATTACTGTATCAGGAAAGGCAGCACTGTTGTAGCTGTCTAAATAAACAGGCAGGGTATGACAATCTAAAGTACGACAATCCACCTCTGCGGTGGGTTGCCTCTCCTGTCACTCTCCTCTTCCCCCTTTTTGGACGAGTTCAGGAACAAAGTTATGGTGATCTTGGTGGCTCAACACTGAGGCCTGTGCACTATCCACTAGGTCTACCATTTCCTATCATTGGGGTCTGCTTGCCACCTGGTGCAGTATCCCTGAGGCAAACCCTTATTTGTCAACAGCCCAGCAGATCTTGTTTTTTCTACAGACACAGCTAGATGCTGGTGTTGTCTGCTGTTATCTTGTAAGGCATGGTGGCCGCAGTAAAAGCCGTCAATGTTGGTGAATATGCAGTACAACCGGATAACTGCACTATGATTTCTTGGTTCCTCTGGATGATCAGAGGATCTAAGCTCACTTGGTTCGACATTCAGTTCTTCTCTGTGACTTGGATGTGGTCCTTAATGCCTTCCAGCACACCAAATTCAACCCTATTGGGGACACTGACTTTAATTGGTTCGGGTAAAATGGCATGTCTTCTAGCCATGCCATCTTCCAGTAGTGTACGTGAGCTTAATCCTTCACCCATGCACAGCAATTACTGTAGACTTCTGCCTAATCATTTAGGAGTTGTTGACATTTCAGAACAGATACGCTTTTAAACATGAGATTTTGAGACAGCCAGAAATGCAGAATTGGAACTATGATTGAACATTGAGTTTTGATCAAGAGATAAATACTAATGTTTCCAAGAAAGAGGGTTGAAAAGCATTGGTAAATTTTATAAATAGATAGAACCAAGGCCCTTACAAATTTTTTGTTGGACCTTACACAATTTGTGTTAGAAAGACTTTCCAAATTAAAAAAAATCATTTATCCTGAATCCCAAGGAGTCAGCATGCGTTGTGCATGTGCACCTAAATATGGCAACCTATTTATAAACAAATATGAAGAGGACTATGTTTAAAACAGTAACTCTTTTTAGTCTATGTTAAAATGTTGGTTATGTTACATAGATTATATTTTCTTTATTTCTTGATGTCCTGGTGCATACATTTGATCTTCAAACCATGGTTTATAGAAAACCTACTGCTAGAAGCAACTCTTGCACTATAGTAATTATCATCCTTCAAGGCTGAAAAAAAGTTTCCCTTACAGCCACTTGTTGAGAATCAGAAATATCTGCACCACTGAGGAAACTTTTAACAAACAAGCTAAAGACTTCTGTAAATGATTGAGAAGATAGAGGGTATGATGAGCTGGCATTGAAGAAATGTTATTAAAAAGTATTGGGTATGTTAGGATCAAGTATTAGCCCCTAAACCTCACTCATAGTCAAACATTGTAATGGCTACTAAATCTTCAACATTATTTAAAGAGATCTTGACTGTAAGCCACAGCTTTGAAAGTCTTCCTATTTTTGCCAGTTGGCAGACTAGGAACATGAGAGCTCTCTTGGTCAGGGCTGACTGCTCCATCCCTTCTCAACATTTTTCATATCAGTTACCTGGAGGTAATTCCATCTGTTCTTGTTGTGCTCAGTGTGGCGCTATGATCAAAGGTTATGCTTTTCTACACCCTGATACAGTAAAAAAAAAAAAATCAAGAACAGGATGTTTATGGAAAAGCCCCTGTGGCTTGGTGCTCATCGGAAAAACTAAAAGACAGTTAAAAATCCAGATTTCTGAACATAAATGTTATATTAGAAGAGGGGCTGACAGAGACAGACTTGTTACAAAGAGAAGCATTAGGGATTCAAAAAAAAAGTTTAAAGGAGGAACTGATATTGAACGGTTATATCTGAACTGTATGTATTCGTCAATGATCCTGTTTTTGATTTGCGGCTCTATTGTATTGTTTTATATTTCTAGAGATGGTTAATATAATGTTGTTGCTAACTGAATTGTTACTTACCTGATCTGCTTCTGATTGTCTGAGGTGTTTTGTTAGTCATATATCTGTAAAGGAGCTGATGACAGCATCTGGCTGAAAGCTTTCACCTTGCCTACAACATCATGCCAAATCCACATCTTCCTTTGAAATGACTCTGGCAATGAGGGTCACCTTGCTTCATCTGGAACACAGCGTTTCTTGGGCACCACATGGTCCACTAGAGATGCACCCAAAGATGCACACAGAGAGGTGTGAGGAAACATTGGGAGCCTAAACAGCAGAAGACGGGGAAAGACTCAAACATCATCAACCTAACGAGCAAACATCTATCCATAGAAGAAGAGCTAAATTATTTTAACTCCTTTTAAACTATATCAGATTGTTTTAAAATGTTCAGATCCATGAACCTTCGAGCTTGTTTCATAACTTATGCTTCTCAAGATACGCCTACTGTTTCTTCAATGGTATCACAAAAGCAGTGTTTTGAAAACTAACAGTGACGTTATTCCATCTTTTGATAATCCCTATTTTTGTAGAGTTGACCAAGATATTTCACCTCTGTTTAAGACTAATAAAAAAAGAGTTTTTTCTAAATTATCTGTTGAATGCCAAGTCTTAATAACCTGTCTACAGGTACTAGATAAGGGTGAAGTCCAAAACACCTTCCACACATTTCAAAGGGGAAAACAGACTAACAGAGAGTGGCGGTTATCTATTTTGGGATGAAAATTACAAATAAAATAGCTTTACTTTACACACAAGCATTAATAAAATAAACTTCAAGAGAATGAGAATGCAGTAACATCAAAGCAAGGCAAAACTTTATAAGTGTGGAAAACTGCATTTGCTTCAACTAGATGCAGGTGCACCTAGAAAACTGGTTAGATTTTTTTCTCAATTAAATTGTATTACTTCCTATATTCCGTTTTCATTTTTCATAATTTCATGTACTGGAAAACAAACACATTTTTAATCCTGAAAAATATAATTTGGTTAATGCAATTAATTTAACACTTCATTAGAAAAAAAATTATTTATTTGGAATTTTAAGCTTTTGTAGATCTTGTTAAATCACAGGTATTCAAGTATTTAAGGGTGTGTTCACACTGGTGGTCTGGTCCAGTGATCAGTAAAAGTGAGAAAATCCACACCTTTAGTTGGCCTAGTTGCTTTCACGCAGAGACCTTTAGACCAGACCAAACAACGTCATGTTGTTGCAACAGATTGTTTTGGAGGCAGTATTGCTCCTGTGTTGCTTTGATCAAGAAAGAAAAAGCACGAAGAAGAAATTCTGTCTTCTAGGTTGGTAGCACTGTTGCCTTGAAGCAAGAAGGTCCTGGGTTCGATTCCCGGCCGGGGGTCTTTCTGCATGGAGTTTGCATGTTCTCCCCATGCATGCGTGGGTTCTCACCGGGTACTGTGGCTTCCTCCCACAGTCTAAAGACATGCCTGTTAGGTTAATTGGTCTCTCTAAATTGCCCTTAAGTGTATGGATGAGTGTGTGCATGGTTGTTTGTGTGTTGGCCTGCGATGGACTGGCGACCTGTCCAGGGTGTACCCCGCCTCTCGCCCATAGACTGCTGGAGATAGGCACCAGCTCCCCTGCGACCCACAATGGAATAAGCGGTAGAAAATGACCGACTGACTGACTAATTTTAATTTCACACTTTCTAGCTATTGCATCAGAAAAAGCACAGTTATTGTGAGATAAGATTCAGTGGGAAAGGCTTTCCATGCATCAAATAAATCAGTACTTTACCTGCTTGTATCATTAACTGTCTGGGTACCACATATACTTGCTTCTGAGTACCGACTTCTCCATTCCCCTAAATTAGGCCAGAAATGGTAAATGGCCTGCACTTATATAATACTTTATCAATTCCCAGAGACCCCAAAGCTCTTTACACTACAATCAGTCATCACCCATTCATACACACATTCACACACTGACAGTGGTGAGCTACATCATAGCCATAGCTGCCCTCGGGCAGACTGGCAGAAGTGAGGCTGCCATACAATTGGCGCCACCAAGCCCTCTGACCACTGTCAGCAGGCAAATGAAAATTAAAGGTCTTATCTTTCCATTAGCTAAACAGTCGTTGCACTGGTTCTGAAGAAAAATTAACAAATGTATGACAGAGAAAAAAGAAGCTGAACACTTGTCTAAGGTCCTACTGCAGAACAATGGCTTTCTGCTAAAAAGATGGTAATGAGGAAAACTAGCAGCCGTCTCCTGTCACGCCGCCCCAATAACTGCTCAGTCATCCCTAAGCCATATGGGACGACCTCCTCCTCAACTCATGATTCCTTTATGCTATAATATTAAGCCATAATTGAGCTCAATGCAGCAACTAGACAGCACCGTTTGGATTTGATGCAGACAGTTTGTTCCTGATCTTTCAACACCCTTCATGCCAGCTGTTCTAAAACCAAAAGAAGGGAACGGAGAAGGTCACTAAAAATGTTTAGCTAGAAGGACATGTGCCCTTATAATGGGTCTCTTTTAGACCTCGGCTTGTCCTTCCATTTAATTTTTGTCTTCATAAAATAAATTCTGAGATATTTAGAAACAAATATAAATATGTAATGAGATATCTATATGCATCCCTGATCAACATTAGACATCTCATTAGACGTATGTTCAGTAGAAGAACCCAGGCAGACATACAGTATACTTGAGCGATTTATGAACACAGCAACGTTTTGAAGGTGTAGAGCCTGTAATGTGATCTGTCAGTGCTGTGATTTACACACACTAAAGTAAAAGCGATTTTTACTCCTGTAATTCATCTTTTAAAAAAAAGCCTCAGCCTCAACTTCCTTCCTTTCTCTATCTGTATGACAAGCATGAAGCTTTCATGTACGTTATTTATTAAACTAAAACTGCCCTTAACTTGCTGCTTTTTTTAAGTGAGGTAAATCTAACAAAGGAGTCATCTTGTCTCTTCATGCTCACTTATCAAGTAATTTCTACTTTCTCCTGTTATCACTGTCCATCCTGTGAGTGTGAGTCGGGTGTTCATATAATACGCTGAAACAGACAGGGGGAGCTAATCTCATCAGCTGCAGGAAACACGTTTATAAGCCTTGAACCAAGCAACTGGACAGGAAACAAGTTTCTAATCTGAGCAAAAGGAAGGAAAAACTAGTGGCACGAAAAAGAGGCAGAAAGGAGGTTCCCTCATGAGAAGTTAGAGTTGGGTGTTTCCGTTATTTATAGTATGTGCTTAAACAACAAGCTCTCTTGACCTTTAGCATGAGCAAACAAAACGCAACATCATGTTTCATTGGTGCTAAAAAACACGAAGGAAGGCAAAGAGTTTGGTTGTTTTATCACAGATAGACTTTATCAGGCAGAGTAAGGCACTCTCTGCACAGCATAAACCAATATGAATATTTTCTCTTAGTGAAAAGACCAGATATAAGACATTATTCTTAACTATTAACTAAAGTCCAACAAGTACAAAGTTAGTACAGTATGTTTGTATAGACTACATGTTATAATTTTACAATCCGATATATTTTAACTTGAACCGATGCTTCTCAGAATAATTCATCATTCCACTGTCCTTTACCATCCGCAGCATCACTTATTAGTTACGAAAAGCTAGATAAGAACTTTCTGGGATGTCGAAAGAATCTGTTGCAGCCTGGTGGTTAAACAGCTTATGCTGGAAAATAGTTTATTAAAGCTTAAGACTCCATAGAAACACAAGGCACACACACAATGAGGTATGGAGTTTAATCAGTAGAACCCTGACTGGTGTCAAGCATTCTTTGGGTCTCTTATTTAGGCCTGCAAACCCCTGGAAGTAAAAGTCATGAGCTCCATAACCCGTTCAGTCTAAGAGGTTTGTAATAAAAAATTTTGTGATATAGTGATATAAATGCTTCCCCAGTATTATTGTAAAAAAAAAAAAAGAGTCCTCATGGGGTTACTTGTTGAATTGGTAGTTTCATCATACAACCGTCCTCATTAGAATACATTAACAAAAATATAATTAGAACAAAAATAGCTTCTACTTCCTGCCACTAACTATCAAGCAAGAAGAAGATTAGGCACAGAGGAACCTTTTTTAAGCCTTTAATGGGAACAAAACGATCTGAGCAAAGCACCACATAGAGCAAGATAATAATTTCAATATAAACACCCATTAGTTTAAATCAACCTGTAATTTACAACACCAACACAGCGGCAATGTTGCATGCTCTGAAGGGAAACCTATGCTAGAGATCAGACTGAGGCTGAGAATTATAGGTATGGTTTTACAACAGAGAGGAAGCAACAGGATCATCCACTCAATTGTGAAGTTCTGAAGAAGCTTGTACTTGGTTCAAATGACACATTATATTATCTGACTGTCTATACCACTGTCAAACCCAAGCAACTCTGAGACCTTCTGCTAGTAGATATTACTTATTAAGAATCATATAATCACATTTTCATGCTTTTGAATATCCAGTAATATTCAATAAATTAGAATATGCATTCCAATGAGGCTTGTTTGTAAGATTAAAAACGTCTTTAAGCAGGGATTAAAAATACTTTTTATTAGGCCCACATTTCTGTATACATTTGTTTTTATTGGTCTAATGTAATATTTTAATCTTAAAAATCTCAGGTTGTGGGACCAGATGGCACTACTCCTTCAGTTTTTGGGTTCCTGAGAATCCAAAAACTTGTCCGGTTACCCCCCTGTATTTCCATCGCAGTTACCACGGTAAGCAAGACCTTGGTCGATACTGTTCCAAGGGGAGGACTTACTGCTCAGCGTCTGGTGCTGGCTTGGACCTCATAGTGTAAAATACAGTGAAATGGCTAGGGTAGAAGAAGGTTTGAGGAAAATGTTCTGGGTCAAATAGTAGAAATACAGTGGGGTGAACAAGTACTCGATACAGTGCCAAATTTGCAGGTTTTCCCACTTGCAAAGCATGTAGAAGTCTTTAATTTTTATCATAAGCATTCTTCAACTGAGTGACGGAATCTTAAACACAAATCCAGAAAATCACATTGTGTGTTTTTGAAGTGATTCATTAGTATTTTGCTGTGGGTGACTCAGTAGGAAGAGTAGTCGTCTTGCAATCAGAAGGTTGTGGGTTCGATTCCAGCTTCCTCCTGCCATATGTCGATGTGCCACTGGGCAAGGCACTTAACCTCAAGTTAGTTGTCTACTGATCTGCGTAACGATGTATGAATGTGTGAGCGTTAATGAGTGCGATTAGGTGAATGTGGCTCTAGTGTAAAGCGCTTTGAGTGGTCTGTATGACTGGAAAGCCGCTATATAAGTTCAGTCCATTTACCATTTGTATCGAGTACTTGTTCACCCCACTGTATTTCTACTATTTGACTCAGAACATTATTTTCCTCGAACCTTTTCAGGGAAAATAATGCTGTTTAAGGGGAGTCTTAAACAGCAGTTAAGAGGCCATAACACAGAATATGTCAGGCGAAAAGGCCTATAGATACTTTAATGATGCATTTCCAATCATGTAATGCTAACGGTGTAAACTTTGCTTTGTTTTCACAGAGTAAAGGTCTTACAAACCACATATTTTAGATTATGATCTAGACATGATCGAATGCAGTCAAGTATCATCAAAAATTTGTGAAACTGCCCTTTAATCAAGTAACACTAGCTATGAATGTTGACTTTAGCCAATGGTTATATTCTCACAGTGTTTTTTTTCTACAGATCACAAAAAATGCTGCATCGTACATTAAAGTGGGAGATGCATCTTTATTAATTCTGTAACTGATGAAAAGTCTGTATTCTGCTACTCTGTTAACACAAAAAGGCAAGTCAAGAGCTACTTCCTGTCTTATGGCAAAATAAGAGTCTCAAGAGTAGACATGGAGCATTAAGCTTAAAGGACTCACCTTCAAATGTGGAGCCCATAGAAACAGCCTTTACTTACTTAACTTTAATGAGAAATATCGCAGCACTTTAATGTCTCAATATTTCATGTCACAGGTTCTCGGTCTACCTTTACATTTTTTTCCTCAGCAACTTTCAAAGGTGAATAGCTTTTTGACATTCCCTTTGTGCACCATGAATTGTAAATAGCCTCCTTGTCCTTTTGTGCAGAGGACACTGTGATACTTGGACGGATCAGAAACAGGCCTGACCTTCTCTAGCTGCAAATACTGTACCATCTGACTGTTTTTCTGTTTGAGAAATAAATTATACAGTAGCTGAAATGGAGCTCTGCATTGTGGA
>JAHHUM010002566.1:0-18697 GCA_036173005.1 Crenichthys baileyi
ACCAAAAACCCCAGCATTTAATGCCAGAAAGCTCAGTCTTATTCTCATTTCATCAAAGCACATGGTTCTAGTTGAAGTTGCAGTAGAGTTTAGTATTCTCCACAAATTAATGTCTGTGGTGGTAGGACAGAAAATGCATTTTCCTGGCATATCTCACCGACCAAGCTTTTGGGATGTAAATGGAATCTAATGGTTGTTATGGAGACTTGGTGACCCCAAAATGCCACTGTCACCCAGCGGCTAAAAAAAGTAGGCTTATACCCCTGGGAAACAGAAAGTGATGAATTGCTAATGAGAAGCTCATAGAAATACTGAGAAATATAAAAATGTAAAGCATAAATTAAAATAAAAGGCTTTATTTAAGGGCCTGCATGGTGGCACAAGTGGTAGTACTGGTAGCACTGTCGCCTTGCAGCAAGAAGGTCCACTGTTCAACTCTCGGCCGGGAGTCTTTGGAGTTTGCATTTTCTCCCTGCGCATGGGTGGGTTCTCTCTGGGTACTCCAGCTTCTGCCCACAGTCCAAAAACATGACTGTTAGGTCTGTTTGCCCTGCGATGGACTGGTGACCTGTCCAGGGTGAAGACTGCTGGAGATAGGCACCAGCACCTTCGCGATCCAGTATGGAAGAAGTGGGTATAGAAAATGGATGGATGGCTTTATTTATGCATTCATTTAAAACAGTTTTTGTTGAAAATTTTCTTAAGATTTTTTCCCCACAAAACAAATTTATTGTTGGATTTATGCATTCACTGCAATACATTTTTTAAGGCTTCTGAAACATCATTTTCAGAGGTGCAAGCACCTGTCTCCTGCATTTACCTGGACTCACTTCAAAGACAATGTACCATTTATCACTTTTGTGTCAGGGATAATGAGGTGAGCACATTGTTCTGTTCACAAGAACCTTAAGAAGCACTCTCATGTTGCAGCTCCCAGGTAGGGAACATCTCTTTTTTAAGTATAGAAACACGAAGACAGTGTTCCAGCGAGCCAAAACATCAACATTTCTCCCACAATGGCAGGTGAGACACTGTTTGGGAATGCAACCCGTGATGCTGGTCCATTCAGCTCCTGCAGACTGTGGTAGCACGGATGGGATTGATTAATGCCCCGAGCGCTAACAGAGAAGACTCGATTTACATTGCACCGTAAGTACTGTGGCTTCTGCCCGTGTCTATGCCAACACACATCCATCAGAGAGCTAGATCCAGTTCTGCAGCCAACATTTATGGATTTTACCAGCTTTTTAACAACCTGGACACAACTCCTCCCGACTGTTGCCGCTGGATTCCTGTGGGCCCCTTTTAAAGAACTGTTTTCTTCCACTTAGTTGGCTTTTGTGATGTGAAAACCAAAGCTGGTATTTGGGTCAAACAGCATCTCCTGAGCTCTTAATGCAACACACTGATAGCACATATTCTAAAGTACACATGTAGATGTTTTGTAGCAGATACTTAACTCTTTGCAAAGAATGTTAATGATGTGGAGACATAACTCACCACGCTGTTGGAGCTTCTAGCTCTTCCGTGGTAAAAATCAAACGGAAACTATTTTTGGCCAGAACCCGAGTGACAGCGTGACCCTTAAACCCTGACCTTTGCACAGGGTGACCTTGTAAGCCTGTTAATAGAAACAGGAAGGTATTAGGGGTGTGGAAAAGAGAGGAGGACCTAGGTGGGTGCAGCAGGTCAAGCCCAAATGATGCACTCTGATTCATTGAACTCTGGAGATGAAGGGTGCTGTGTTACCCCTCAGACAATAAGGCCTCAGTTATAGGTCTAAAATTTAGCAAATTGATAATCTCAGTAATTGTTACCATAATAAGCTGGTGTGGAGAGCCGTCTGTTTGTCAGCATGTTTGCATTTGTATTTTCATGTTTCATTGACTGTGATGAAACATCACAGGTGTGTATTTTGCAATTTGGTCAAAGCAGACGCAGGCAGGCGCTGTTATGTTTTTAATGCATGTTTATGAAAACATCTGTTAGCCAGATTTCTCAGTTTGAATGAAACAAGCTAAATGCCGTTATGTTTGGTTTTAAAGCAAAGTAATTAATGAACCGACACGTTAAAATATAACTAAGATTAATGGATCCGCTTATACATTCTGTATTTATTTATTTTCGTTACTTTATTCTGTTTGTGGACCTAAACAGTTTAGCCATTTTTCCAGATGTGGCAGTGACCAATTTTTTTTTTTTTAAACAAAGTATACTCAGACTTTTACAAAATAATGGTAAGCATTTTGATCTCACTTAGGAAGAAATGTGATTTTATCTCTGAAAATAGTATATAAACAAGAAAATGTAAGAATATGAATCAGAATGTTTTCTTTTAATTTAATGTCGCAAAATACTTGGTTCTGCTGCGAGAACCGTAACGTCACCAGTGGGCGGGTTGAAGCTGCATAAAATAGAAGCAACAAGTACAACAGTGAAAACAAAGAACATATCGTATAAACATTTATATGTTTGAAAAAACATACTATACACCCATTACATTATATTATAATATATTATATAACTATTCATTTCCATTACACTTGTGAACCCATGCAAGTGAAAATATAGTACATATAATTGTTTCTGCACAGAGTAACCCCATTTTTTTACTGTATTAAGTGTAGTTTATAGATCCTCTCTTTTGCATTAAAAGGGACATTGTGTGCAGCTCAGCAAGCTCCGTTGTCTCGCTAACGCATTTCTCCCCTGTGTTGTGTAACACCTGCTGTTTATGAGACATGCTTGGTTCCCAAAACTGGTGGAAATGGGCATCAGTGCTCAACAAAACACCAAAGTTCGATGGCACGCAAACCAAACGGGTTCAAGAACGAGAGTTCCTTCATTGGAAATACGCAATAAGTGTATCAAGTGAGGATGGCCCTCAATACTGATGCTTACTGAGGCTTTTGCCAACAAATAGTGTAAAACTTTATAGTCAATACAATCAGTGTGGCTGCACGGTGGCGCAGTTGGTAGCAGTGTTGCCTTGCAACAAGAAGGTCCTGCGTTCCATTCCCGGCCGGGGGTCTTTCTGCATGGAGTTTGCATGTTCTCCCCGTGCATGCGTGGGTTCTCACCGGGTACTCTGGCTTCCTCCCAAAGACATGCCTGTTAGGTTAATTGGTCACTCTGAACTACACCTTAGGTGTATGAATGAGTGTGTACATGATTGTTTGTGTGTTGCCCTGCGATGGACTGGTGACCTGTCCAGGGTGTACCCCGCCTCTCGCCCATGGATTGCTGGAGATAGGCACCAGCTCCCCCGCGACCCACTATGGAATAAGCGGTAGAAAATGACTGACTGACTTTAAAGTGCAGTAAAACAACACAATATAGCCTCTTTCACAAAACACTTTTGTCAAAGGCCCATAATGACAGCTTGCCTCTGAGCTCCATCTGATTATTCATAAATAACAAGTGGATACAGCAATATCCCACACAGCTGTGAGTTTTCAGAACACAAGCCAGCAGAGTGGAATGTCAGGATGTGTCATAAGGCATCGACGTCAGCACTACGGACAAACTGTGTGTCGTAAGTCTTCCCATACTATACTCTTCAAAGCAATAATGACGGAAGAACTCATTGTGGCGATCTTGTTGTTAGCTGAGCAAATACTTCTTATTTATCCTTCATAATCTTCTCATCTGGAATCATGTCTGAGTCCTCTCAGTCCCTGTCTGCTGCTGGCTGGTTGGACAAACCATATGTCATTGCTACATAACTCCGAAGCCATCTTGCCCTTATGCTGTAGAAGTCAGCTGATGCAGGCCTGTGACTACCTTGCTTGGCGAGTCGGGGGGTAAACGAGGCAGGGTGATTTCTACTCTCACTGCATCAGTCCTTTTACAAAACACATGGCACTTTAATCACCCCTTGAAGTGGCTTATGTTTCATTATCAGAACACAGCCTACATTGGAAATTGATTACATTTATGATGCTGCGGTCTTGACCATAGTATGATAGTGCCTTTATTTGTGCAAGGTTTTACAAACATCTGTCCAGGCATTTTGTGTTACTTTAGAAGTGATCTCCTCTTTGCCCATTATCATTTGAGTTGTAGTGGGTTAAAGGGCATCACCCTAGATTGCTCCAGTTCAATTGAAAAGTTTTTACTCAGTGTTGTTGTCCTGGAAGCATTTTGGATGTTTAAACTGAACCATAATGCAGTAATGTAACACTAGGATTTTATTTGTACAGTGACACAAAGCATGCAAATGTATTTACTAGTCTATTTATAAAGCTTTCATTCGGTCCATCTGCATTTTTTGCATTAGTATGCAAGTCTGTGATCTAGGTAGGTGTTGATCATACACAACATGAAAGGAAGAAATATTTTCTTGCACTGTAGGGTCTTGTAGAGAAGCTCATCTTAGGGCCTTCTGGGGTCTCATGCACTGCTGGGTGGATCAAGATTAGAGTTTATCAGGCATAAGAGATGATACCAGCTCTGATTAGCACTCATGGGGTGCATGTGTGTAAGTATGTCTGTGTTCCTAGAGTAGGTCAATGAACATGTCAGCATCAATAGTAGGGGGTTGTACATAGTTCACTGGTTCGCCCTGAGGGGTGAACTAGGCTGGCAGAAAAACGTCTGATTTTGACTTTTTGCAAACAGACTAATCACTGAAATCTGTTAGCGAAACAAAACTATTCCTCTGTGGTGTGTTTAATGACATACAAAACCTATCTCCAAAGATTATACATCTTGACAAAGTGTCAGATAAGAGGGAAATCACATTTCATCTGTTACTGAAGCAGTCTTTGTCTGCTTTTTTCACTCTGTCTGACTTCCTGAAGGGTGCAGGAATGCTGTCTCATTTTCAGATTTCCTGTTGATAAATCCAGGTGAGTGACAGGGAAGACACAGCCTTATCCCTATATTATAAGAAGCTCCTGGAATTCTAACTCCATCAAAGCTGTGGGAACTTCCCAGGCTGAAGCTACCAACATATGAAATTCTCAATCTTCCCACCTAAAGTATACTTATAACAAGAAGAAATATAATATATCTCCTGTTTCATCTGGCTCCTAAAGAAAAATCTGTGAATTCAACTTAGAATTGAAAGCAGATTTCTATTATACAAACCTTAAAGTATTATTAAAAACTGCTTTAGTTACCAAACATAAAGCTAGCAATAGTTAATTTTTATATTATACTGTGGATTTACAGGAATGAAATAATCCTACCGTATTCACTTGTAGTTAGTAAATGGAATAAAAGAAAATGAAAACAAATTAAAACACAAGAATTAGTAATTCAGTGATCTGACTTTTCTAAGTCTGCCTAAAAGTCAACTTTTAAGTGATTTCATAATCAATGTTAGGAGGCAATAATAAATGTTTATGTAGCAAATAGTTCCATGCAAAAGCATTGATAAACTTTGAACTCTTTCACATTTTTATACATGACAACCACATACAAGGGTATTTTGTTTCGATTTTATGTTACACAACAACAAGTAGCACATAACTTGACTGCCCGGCTAGCCTGGTGGTCTCGGTTCGCCTGACTATGGGGGGGGGGGTGCATGTACCTTTTCCTGGCCTGGAGCTTGCTTTTGGGTTGGGGCTGGTGTTTTGGGAATCGGGCGCAAGTTTTGGTGGGGGCCTCGGTGTTGGAGTGGGTGTGTTTTGTTGCCCTGCTTGCCTGGTTTTGTGGCTGTGGTCGGGTTGCCCGGCATCGGGGATTTGGGCGCCCCTGTTGGTGTGCCCCTTGGTTCGGGGGTGGCTAGGCGTGCTGGTCCAATGTGCCCTCCTTTGTGTGGCGTACTCTGGTTTCGCGGGGCCGGCGGGGTCCTGTTTCCTTTTTTTGGGAAAGGGGGCCGCACTCCGGGCCCGCTTGGGCGTTTTCTGGCTGGCCCCTTTTCTGTTGGAGGTCGGTGGGCTACTTGGGGGGCGGCGGATTTGGGTAAGGGGGGTAAAGGGGCGTTGATCCTGGTTTTCAGTTGGTTTCTGGGGCCTGTAACCTGTCCCTAGTTTTTGCCCCGGGGGGGATGCGCCCTATGCCTCCGTCCTTTGTTGGGATTTGGGGGCAAACGGGGGTGCCATTTGGGGTTTTCAGCCGGGGGAGCTGGCTTCCCTGGGAGAGCATTTTGGGCCCCCCAGGCCCTTTCCTCCCCACCCCCGGGAACCTCCCCCGCCAGCCCATCACATTCCCCACTCATGGAGGGCTTTTGGGTGCAGGTGCGCCATTGGGGATGCCGCAAGGGTTTTTTTCCATCTCTCCCCGGTCCCAAAGGGCCCACCCGGGGGGGGGGGGGGGGGGGGGGGGGTGGGGGGGGGGGGGGAGGATATCCTCGTAGCCCCAACCCTTTTGGTTTTGCCTGCCCTCACCTCTAAGGGGTTTTAAAATTGCAAATTTGACATTGAGGGTTCAGAGGCGGGGGGGGTGCAGACCCTCTTACCCACCGTTTTTTTTTAAAAAACCGCACACCCCACAACAAACACGAATTCAACACCACATTTGAGCTGGCGGAGGCAAGCTTTGGGGGCTTTTTTCACACCCCCCCGGTTTGGCGGTATTTCCTATCTTTTTTGGGGGGACGGAGGCCGGGGGGAAGAGGGGAGTGGGCCCTTCTAGTCGGGTTTTGGCTGGGTTTGGGGGGGGTCAGGTTTTTGGGGACTGTCCCGGGCTGGGGCT
The DNA here is from genome assembly GCA_036173005.1 of Crenichthys baileyi. Classification (NCBI taxonomy): domain Eukaryota; kingdom Metazoa; phylum Chordata; class Actinopteri; order Cyprinodontiformes; family Goodeidae; genus Crenichthys; species Crenichthys baileyi. The sequence goes on from JAHHUM010002566.1 coordinate 6,646, forward strand.
GCGGCCCGGGTTCCTCTCTCTCCGCTTGGGGTTCCCTTGGATCTCGGGCCCCTTTGGCTATGGCCCTGGGGGGTCTCCCGGCCCGGGTTTTTGGGAAAGGGGGCCGGGCTCTGGTAGGGGGGGACTTAGCCGGCATTGATTGGGAATTGGGGGGCCCCCGGGGGGTTCTCCGATGAAGGGGGTGCCCGGCTGGACTAATGGTGGGGCCGTAGTGGGAAACCCCATGCGGGGGTTGGGGGGGTGGCCAGCGGGCTGGGGCACTCCCGGGGTTTGGGGGTGGGGGTTTTTCGGGGGGCCCCGGGAAAATGGTGCGGGCCGTGGCCTTCTTCCAAACCTTTTCTGTGGTTTCTGGCCCATGGTTGGGCCGGCCGGGCTACAGTTGCCGGTCCCCCGGGTGGGTGTGGCGGCGGAGCGCGTCTTGTGACTGCACCGGGGGGGCTGGTGGGCTGTGCTTTTGGCTTGGAGCGGTTGGCCTGCATGGGCCAGGTACCCGGCTAGTGCATGTATCCCCCTTTGTGGACTGGGGGCTGGGGCTGCTGGCGCTGTCTGGGGGGATTGGGCGGGCTTGGTGGGGGTGCTTTTTCTGGGCTGTCATGTGTGGGGGGGGATTTGGGGTGGTGGGTGGGGGGGGGGTCGGGGGGGGAGGGTTTTATCCACTTCTGGGAAAATTTGGGGTCGCCGCGTTTGGATTGGCTGGGTGGCGATGGTGGAGCTGAGCTGGATAGTGTTTCTTTTTCCCCGGGGGCAGTTGCAGTGGCAGCAATTTTTTTTTTTTTTTTTTTTTCTTTTTGTGGCTGAGTGGGGCATTTGGGGGCGTGGTGGGGGCACCTTGGCCCCCGGGGACCGGGTGGGTGAGTCTTGTCCCGTCTGCTTGCGGGGGGCGGGGTCCTATTTGTGGGGGGCGGTTGCTTGGCGGGGTCTGCCCTGGGTTTCGGGCCAGTTTGGGCGGNCATCACAGGACGTGGGATAAGTCAAAACAATCTCAGCCGGAGGTGTGATATATTTACAGCTACAAACAAATTAAGTTCAAAAACAATTTTTGAATTTTACATTCCAGCAATTATAATTTTAACAATCTATCTTAAGATTTTGATGGTGGCAAAGAGGCAGGCAAGGCGCATCCAGAACACTACGAAGTCTGAAGGAGCTCTTAGCAAGATGGAGAAAAAGGTCAACATAACTCTGGCTATAGTTCTGGGAGTCTTCCTCATGTGTTGGTTTCCCTTTCTTTTTATCTATAGGTTTATACAGCTTGGGAAAATTCACAGTACCAATTGTAACAATTAAAGCTTTTAAATGGCTTGGATGGTCTAATTCTATGTTAAATCCATTGGTTTATGCTTTCTTCTATAGGTCGTTTAGACGGGCTTTTAAAATGATTATTTCGAGTAAAATATTTCAAGGAGATTTTACCAGTATGAAGTTGTTGTGACATAAATAAATATGTTGATATGTTCTAATAATTAAATTCTTTGTTATTTCTATCTAAATCTTTAGGGTGCCATGCATATATTACCTATAGAGTAAAATCAAGGACACTAATGAGAGACAAATGTTTTAGAGCATCCATTTTAGTTATTCCTCCCTGGCTCCCTAAGGAGGTTTTTCCTACTGGGGTCCCTACATTCTGACTATTTTTAATTAGGACTGGGTTCTGGGCGGGGGCCGGGCCGAGACCACCCGGGTCTGGGCCTGTCTGCCTGTCTCTGCCCCGGGAGGGAAGGGGACCACCTCCTTGGTCTGGGGGCTGGTTGCCCCTAGGGGCTGCCGGCGCCCGGACCTTGGAGTATAAAGTATGCATGGGGAGTGTGAGTGAGTGTAGGACGTCCATTGTTGTTTGTCTTTACGTTGGGAGCGAGTGATTTTATGTGTGTGGATGAGGGTGGGAGTGGGTGACTGTGACTGTGAGTGCCTGTTTTTTTGTGACAGGTTGGGTCTTGGACTGCTCCCTCTCCTGGATCAGCTTAGGGCGCCCATATTATGGGGGGCCTATTTCCTCCCCGCCACCCTGCCTGCCGGTGGTTGGATTCTCTGCCCGCTGGTGTACTTGTGGTTCTCGGTGTCCGGGGCTGGATGCTTTGTTGTGCTGGCTCACCCCAGTGGCTGCCTGCCGGGCCTGGACCCCGGGCTCTGTCGGGCCTCTGTCTTGGGGGTGGCGTGTCCGGGGTCTTGGGTCTCTGGGTCCATGGCTGGATCTGCTAAGGAGTGGACGGCTGCCGGCGGGGCCTGTGGGCTCGTCGCTGCGGTTCCTGGGGCTTCTGCACTGTCGCTGCTGGGTGGCTCCCCCAGGACTCTCCACTGCTCTTCTTGGGGGGGTTGCGGTAGGGCCCGGCGGTGGTTCTCCTGGGGTTCCTGTGCTTTGGGGGCCTTTGGAATTTCTGTTGCCCGGATCTCCTCAGTGTCCGCCCCGGGGACCACGGGGCAGGTCGGTGGGTCCTCACAATCGCTATTGCATATTTCTGTGGAGAAACCTTGTATACAAAGCGCATCCACACAGGTGTTGATAGATACACAGATGATCTATATTGGGCTGCAACTTCTCACTAAGTAAAATTTTACATTCATAATACCGTGTGTTATTTTGTGTATAAGCAAGCAGGGTGTAATCTTTATTCTATTCATCCTTCTTTCTCTCCTCCACTCTATCCTCCTTTTTCCCCTTTTTCTCTTTTGCCCCATCTCTCTCTTTGCAGCTTCTGTTTTCCTTTTCTTTCAGTCTCCGTGTCCGTAACAATTGAAATATTCCCAAAAAAGTTTTATAATAAAGTTTCTTTTATAAATATCAAGCAGAGCCTTAAAGCAATAGCTGTGATGCTCCGCTTGTGAAAGTAAATCTGTTGGGCAATTTCTTGGCGCTCAGACTACAATTCTGAGCGCTACTCTGCCGGGCAGGACACGGTAAAAAAAAAAAAAAAAGAAAAGGCACATGCTGCTTCTGTGAAATTCATCTTTCTCACATACACTGTAGGGCCCTGGGAATGAACTGGCATGATAGAACTTACATAACAATCTGTTTTATTTTGTGCTTTAGCTGTTTCATACACATAACGATACCAATAATTCTGCAGAAACTGATGTCTTCCTCCTTTCTTTAGGGGTCTGAAATGAGAGCCGTCCGGTGTCCATCTCTTCTCCTGTGATGTCGTATCCTGTGGATCCTGCCTTAAACAGAGAAAGAGTCCTGCTACCAGAATTAGGCTCAGGCTTATCAGTCCTTTCCACATGTTACAAAAAGCCATACTAAGTTGGGCACAGGTCTGTTGTTCTCTTCACCGGTTTGAGATGCTGAGGACCTATGGGTCACCAGCCCCTTTGTAGCCAGTCTTCCGCTGTTACCCCGTCGGTTGGTTTGGCTCCTGTAACGGTAATATTGGCTTACAGTGGCTCTTGCGGATCCAGGATGGTCTCTCTGCAATTTTTAGAGCTGTCGGTGTGGTTAGGAGAACTCGGTATGGCCCTTTCCAGCAGGGGGCGCTCCAATCTTTTCTATGGAATGTCTTAATCAGGACCAGGTCTCCAGGTTTCAGGTTGTTCTGTGGAATAGGAGCAGAGATTATCGGCAGACCACTGGACATCTGTACTTCCTTTGTTTGGGGTAACATTTTTTTCCCACCTTCCCGCTAATGATTTTTTCCTGCTGTGCTTTTCCTATGTCATCCATTTTTTAGATGGCAATGGAAAAAGGGGGGTCCTTCCGTACACTATTTCAAATGGAGTGAGACCTGTCTGATTTGGAGTTTAATTTCTCTCCATAATTTAAACAGGGATAGGCATTCGGGGCCACGGCCCCCCCAGCTTCTGCCATCGCTTTCCTTAATCTTTTTTTAAATTTTTCCATTTGTTCGTTCAACCAACCCAGCAGATTGGGGGTGGTAAGAACAATGGTTTTTTTTTAACTGAAACCCTAATGCTTTTGAGCACATTTTTTTTATTACATTATTTAAAAAATGAGTCCCATTATCTGCTCTTATATTTTGGGAAAACCAAAATTTTGGGAAAAAAAAATGTGTCCAAAATTTCTTTGCCACTGTGAGTGCATCACAGTGCTTTTGGCAGGGTATTTTTCAACCCATTTTTGAAAATGCATCTTTTACCCACTAAACAATATTTCTTCCCCCCTGACCATGAAAACTTTTATGAAATCCATATGTATCGTGTGAAAGGGATGAGTTGCTGCTGGGAACTGGCCTCTTTTGGGTCTCAGGTTTTCCCTGCGGATTGTTTTGGGCAGCAGATAATACATGATCTACAAAAGTATTTTCAATAGTCAGAAAAATTTATGGTGTGGAAAATAAAATTTTACTAAGTGTACCATTCCCCCGCTTTTGGGGACACATGGGAAAGTCCGTGTGTCACATGGGCCCCCGTCCTGAAAAAAATTTTTTGGTAATATGGGTTTTTTTTTCCCAAAATGAAAAAATGTCATTTTTTTTTTATGGCCCCTCTATTCAGCCAAGATTTAACTTCTGGCGCTGGTGAGATTGTTGTGAATTTTTTCAGCACATCTGTATCTAAATCCGGCAGAGCTGGGGGTGACGTTTGTTTGAAGCAGATTTTTTTTTAGCTCTGTGAATGCTGCTTCTCCCTCCTTAGTCCATGTGATTTTGTCTTTTATGGTCATGTCTTTGCCATAGATCATAGATTGCAAGGGTTTGTACAAGGGCTGCATAGTCTGGTAGCCATTCTCTGCAAAAGTTTCACAATCCCAGAAAGGACATCATTTTGTTGTTTATTTTCGTGGTTTTGGGGGTTTTCCTGTATGGCTTTTTTTTTTCTGCTGCTAGGAGGAGCGGCCATGTTATAAAAAGCATATGTCCCAAAAAAATCAATTTTTCTCCTTGCAATTTACCCCTAGAGGCTTTTGTGTCCTGTCTGGTGGAGATGTTTTAGAACTGTTATGGTAGCTTCCTCACAGTGCTGTTGAGTGTCTGAAGCTTTTGGGAATATCATCTACATACAACAGGACTTGGCTGTTCAGGCACCTCACAGGTGCTCATGGAATATCTTAATGCTTGCGTATATATGTGTGGGCTTTCGCTGAACCCCTTGTGGTAATCAGGTGTAAGTATATTTTTTCCCTTTAAACTGAAAACCAAATAAATGCTGTGACTCTTCATGCAAGGTACTGAAAAAAAAAAGCATTGCTAAGATCTACCACTGTAAAATTTTTTTTTATCTGGAGTTAATGAATGCAGTAATGTATGTGTTTTTGGGATGTCAGAAGCAGCATGCTCCACTATTTAAATTTTTTGGTCTGACCCCGGACCATTCTCCCCTTTCCTGTGCTGGCTTTTCTGCACAGGAAAGATAGGGTGGTTGCATGTAGCATCAGGTGCCCCCCTTAATATTCCTGATTTCAGCATGTCCTGTTTTACTGGCTTAATCCTTTTTTCAGCTTCTGGCTTCAAGGGGTATTGGCGAACTAGTGGTCGTTTTTTCGGATATTAATTTAAAAACCTTATAAGGGGGAAATTCCTTTTTTAAAAGTCCTACATCAGTCGATGGTGGGCCCACAGTTCAGGGGGGGGCAGCTAGGGCGGGGTGCCTGATGCTCTTTTTTGCTTTCAGCTAGGCCCTGTATTTGTCCACTTTGCCTCATCTAAAGGGTGTTTTTTGGATGGACTTTAACTGTCCACCCTAAGGGTGATTTTCCAGATTTCCTGTTTTTAGGATCTACTTTCCGTCAGACTTTTTTGATGCCCTCATATTTTCCCTTTTTTCCAGCGCGCTGTACAAAGTTTTTCTGATTCTTCCACTTGCCCCCCACGGGTTTAGTTAAATAGATAATGGGTGTACTGGCCTTTAAACTGTTGGAGCTGTTTTCCTGACAGTATGATTGAGGTGGAGGTTTTCCCCTGTTTTGGGGGTCGACATACAGGTGCTGTATGGTAATAGCCTTATTATTTTTCCTGTGAAAAAACAGTGTCATACTGATAATCTGGCCCTGGATTTACCTTTATATCTCATGGTTACATGGGGGCCTCAGTATCTGGCATGTACTTTTTTTTCCTCCTGGAAGTTTTTTTTCCCCTCTGGTTTCTCCTCAGCAGTTTCCTCGAGCTGTTGGTGGGGGGCCTAGATCGGGGACCAGTAATAGGGGCCGGCTGTGAGAATTCATTTAGGACTAGGGCCCCTTTCGTCCACCACAGCTTTCCATACCTTTTTCTGTTGATACTATACTTATATGCAACTTTTGCATAAGATCTCTTCCCAACGGGTTTTACTGGGCTTTTTTGACTTATCAGAAAAGGGGGCCTGACAAGTAATTTTTGTCTCAGGCTCTGTTATTTGTTACGGGTCCTTAGGGTAATGTACCTCTGATGGGGCCAGCTGCTGATCTAACATGCACTTTTGGTGTTTGGGAATATTTTACTCCAGGTGGAGGTTTCAGTTAGCACAGTTCTGCTCCCCCCTTTATCACACAAACAGCTATATCCTTTGCCTTTTTTATTTTATTTTTTTTATATGGTAAATTCTTGCATCCTACTAAGTGCTATAAGTTCCAGTGCTGCTTGTATGTCAACCTTCCTCCATTTCACTACTGTTTTTCTCTGCTATGGGGGAAAGGGGGTGGGGGCCTTGGGTGTAATTGTCAATTTTGGGTAGAGTTGGGGTTTATACACCCCTTTTCACTACATTCTCTTGCAAAATGTCCTGGCTCATTACAGAAAACCAGCAGTTTTTCCATCTCTTGCCCGAGGGTTTTGTAAGTTTGTTTCTACTTCCCCTAGCATAATGCCCTTTTTTTTGCCACACCTCAGGCACGCATTGCTCTGTGTCTGGGGCGTGTCGTGGCCCTCCTCCTCCTCCTCTTTTCCCCCACGACCTCTGAATCCTCCTCTTCCCCCTTTTGCCTGTTCATCCCTGAACGATGCAATGCTATTAAGCCGTCATGCATTGCAAATGTTATCTGTCTTCCTATTTTTTGCTGTGTCTTATTTGGGGCATGCTGTGCATACTCTAAGGCTTGGATAACAGTTTCCTGTATTTTGATGAACCCAGTGTTTTTTCCTATATACCGTCTAAAGTTCAATCTTAAGGCCTTGCAGAAAGGCTCTCTTTAACTGCTGCTGATAGGCTCCTGCCCCCCCCTCTGCTTCATCATATTGGTATAGCAGAATTTGCTCTAAAAAAAGGTCTCATCCTTATCTAAAAAATCTTGTGGGTCTTCTTCATCCCCTTCTGTTTTTGCAATTGTGAGATTTTACCATAATCTGCTGTCTGTATATAAACCCTCGAATTCTTTCAAAGAGTAAGTGAAGGCGTCCCCTTTAAATCTGGTGAATCATGTGCTAATGTATCACCATTGTCCATCGCATCCAGTGAAACCTCCTGCTACTTGGGGGGACACCAGCGATGACCAAACAAGCTGGGTAAAAACACTGGGGCATTTCTCTGCCATTAAGGTGGAAGCTTCCTCTGAGTTCTGTAATAGCTCCAAAAAACTCCTCTACACCTTCCCTTTTCAGGGATCCCCTTTAGAGCAGCAGTTCTGTCTTCCTGTGTCCATGGCCTAAATACTAGAATAATTGGCGGCTTTTTGGTGATTAGCGTCACCTACGTTTGGATTAGCTACTTCAACTAGAGGAAATGTATCTTCCTCTAAAATTTTTTTCCAGATGGATGAAATTTCTGTTTGGGGCCATTAAGGCTTCGCCTGGGTATATGCTGGGGGTCAGTTGTAGATTTCTTATCTTTACTCCTAGTTCGCACGCCCGTGCCCCCCCCAAAAATTAGGAGACCAGGATTCACTAGAAGAGCTCTGTTTCTTCTGTTTTAAAAAGGGTTGCTTAATTTTTTTTGCTTTCTTATAGGAGTTTTTAGGAACTGCTACAGCTCCTTCCATCTCTCTTCCAATTTGCTGTGGTGCAGCCGCCTGTCCCCTGCAGCTGCCTGCACGGCAGGGGGCTGCGCTCCTCGCTGTCCTGGGTGCGACCACTGTTTCCTCATGTGGGCGCACCAAGACCGCAGCTGGGCGCTTCTCCTTTCGCTTTTCCTTCTTATCTTTCCTCTGCATGTCTCTTAACTTACTTTGTTCCAGCCATTTGTCTGAGAATTTATACTCGACCTGTCTCTTAAAACCTTTTTTAGTTGGTTTCCTCCCCCGCCCTCTATTATTTCTAATTTTAAATCTCCTTGTAGTTTTTTAAGACATCCTTAGTATCTAGTTTACCCAAGAAACCGGTTTTTTTTATTCCATCTATGACAGATCATACCTGCTCCTTCTACATAGTTCTCCATAAACTTTACATCCCCTTCTAAACTAATTTGTTTACTTTGTTGTTTTTTTCCCCATGATGTTTTTAATTTTAGTTCACAATACTAAAATGTCCCAGATAGAATTTTTAACTGGCATGAGATTCAAGGAGAGGACATTAACACGGCCTTCTACTGCGAGTAATCCGCAGTGGTTTAAATTTTCTGGGGTTTTAAAACCCGACCTTTATCTCCAAGAATCACCAATACGTCTTTTCCGATCTTGGGCAAAAGGAAAACACAGGAGCCAGCAGAATCTTGCTATGAATTCTTCCAAAATGCTTAGTCCCCCCAAACACACACAACAGCACTCACACAGTTAGTATTTTGACATATTCCTGTCCTTTCAGCAATATGTATGGTCGACCTAGCTTATTTTATGAGCTCTTACACTCAATTTCATTCCCTTACGGCGGAACGGTACCAACCAAATTATCCAGTTCCCTTACGGCGGAACTACTCAGTCGTTTCTGATCCCCTTATGGCGGAATCTTACCTAATTTATCGCTATTCCCTTCCGGCGGAATAATACCTATCCAATTGCTGTCTCCTTATGGCGAGACACTACCTACGACTGTTTTAAGTACTTATTACAACACAATTTTCCCCCCCTCGGAGCTGACTTTTCAGTGACTCTTTCAGACCCCAAGAGTCACCAGGCGTTGAGTGAAGCAATAATCTACCGGCCCAATGTGAATTCACCCACCGGGTCTTTGGACCACCGTCCTGGGGCAGACCTCCAGTAGGCTTCCTCGGCGTCAGGTGATCCCCGGGATCCTCAGGTCACTGTAAATATAGATAAGTTAGATTACAATATCCGGTTCGAAGGGACCAAATTCCAATGTTAGGTATTAATTATCAAATAGTCAAGCTCAGAAGGAACGACACATGAGTCTCTGTTAATCTTGCAAACAAGATTGACTCTGCAGTGCAACTACAAAGGTTTGGCACCATCTCTCTTTATTTATATATGTGGTTCACACACACAGTTCAACAGACATTCCAAGCATTTAGGGGGGTGTATGTGTGTCCTGTGTGTCTGTGTGTGTGTGTGTGGGATCAGAAGGGTTAGGGTGCATGTGTTTTGCTTTTAAACAGAGAGGGAGTGGGGACTGGTACAAGCAGCCCCCGGATGTTGCTGATAGTAGCATAACTCACTCCTCTCCCTGGGAAGGAAGAGTGATAAACAATACAAAAGTTTTTCAAACCCTAACACCCTCCAAGAAAGGGAGGCCAAGATCCCGTCTGCTCATGCTGCTGCCGTGAGGTGCCAACGAGTTTGGAGAAAAGCTAGAAGAACCACGATAGCTATGTCTGAAGTGCAATCCAGGGCTGCTAATCGCCGACGCACTCCTGCCCCAGCATACCAAGTTGGACAAAAGGTTTGTCTCTCCACCAAAGATCTCCCCCTGCGAGTGGAGAGCAAGACGTTCGCACCTCGTTTTGTGGGTCCTTTTCCTCTATCCTAGGTGGTGAACGCGGTGGCAGTCCGCCTCAAACTACCCTGCCCCATGAGGATGCACCCATCGTTTCATGTGTCCCGGGTCAAGCCCTTGAAAAAAGGTTGAAAACCTTTTTATTTGTTGTTGCTTATTCTTAACTATTTTTATTTTAACTGCTTATCTGCTATACTTATTTATAAGGACTTTGAGTTACCTTTGGCTGAAATGTGCTTTGTAAATAAAGTTACCTTGACTTGTACTTGTTCTGTTAGATCTCAGTGCTGCATTTCATACAGTTGATCACAATATTCTCTTACAAAGGCTAGAACATGCCGTAGGGATCAGAGGAACAGCACTAGGTTGATTTGAATATTATTTGTTTGACAGATTCCAGTTTGTTCATGTAAATCATAAATCATCTTCACACTTAATTGTGGAGTACCACAGTGTTCAGTGTTTGGGCCAGATCTCTTTCCTATATATAAACGCTTCCAATAGGTAAAATTATCAGGCAGCATGGGATACATTTTCACTGTTATACTGATGATACTCACCTTTATTTATTCATAAATCCTGATGAGCCCAACCAGTTGGATATACTACAGGCATGTATTGAAAACATAAAAATCTGAATGACATTAAATTTTCTTCTTATAAATTCAGATAAGTCAGAAGTTGTAGTCTTTGGACCAGAGCCTTCTAAAAAGAAACTGCTTAGTCAATCAATTAACATGGACAGTATTAAATTGACCTCTGGTAATAAAGTAAAAAAACTTATTTTAGACTAGGACATGTCATTTAAATCCCGTATTAAACGTTTTTGTAGGATTTCCTTCATTCACCTTCATAATATTGCCAAAATTAGAAACATCCTATCCAGGAATGATGCTAAAAAACTAGTCCATGCATTTGTGACATCAAGGGCAGACTATTGTAATTCTTTACTATCAAGATGTCCACAAAATGCAGTTAAAAGCCTTCAGCTGATCCAAAGTGCTGTAGCAAGACTCATACTTGTACTTGTCGTCTTCCGCTTTATCAGGGACTGGGTTGCAGAGGCAGCAGACTTAGTAGAGATGCCCACACTTCCCTCTCCCCAGACACTTCCTTCAGCTCCTCTGGGGGGTGACTCCTCCTGGGCCATCCTCTGGGCCTCCTACTGGTGGGACATGGCTGGAGCACTTCGCAGGGGAAGGCGTCCAGGAGGCATCCGATACAGATGCCTGAGCCACCTCAAATGACTCCTTTCGATGTGGAGGAGCAGCAGTTGTACTTCGAGCTCCTCTCGGATGGAAAGGGTCCTCACCCTATCTCCAAAGGTGTACTTTGGAGATAGGGTGAGGAAGCTGATTTCTACTGCTTATATCTGGTTTGATCTCATTCTTTCAGTTATCACCCAAAGTTAATGCCCATAGGTGAAGGTAGGAACATAGACCGACTGGTAAATCAAGAGCTTTGTTTTTCGGCTCAGCTCTCTCTTCACTTAAATAGACTAGCACGGCGTCCTCATTATCGCAGTTGCCACACCAATCCGCCTGAAGAGGACAACCCACCCTTTTCCAGTCAAGAACCATGGCCTCAGACTTGGAGGAGCTGATCCTCATCCCAGCCGCTTCACATTTGGCTGCGAACTGCCCCAGTGCATGCTGTAAGTCTTGGGTAGAGGCGTCAGCAGGACCACATCATCTCCAAGAAGAAGAAACAAAATCCATTGGTCCCCAAACCAGACCCCTGATGACAAAGGGCAGCCCTGCCTGAGTCCAACATGCACTGGGAAGAAGTCCGACTTAGTGCCGGCAATGTGGACCAAACTCCTGCTCCGCTTGTACAGGTACCGGATGGCCCCTAATGTTCAAGCATAAGGGCACAGAAGTCCAATAATGAAACTCCATGTGTCACTGTCATTTCCCATGTGGGCACTGAAGTCCCTCAGCAGAATCACGAAGTCCTTGAGAGGGGCACTGTCCAGCACCCCAAACAGGGACACCAAGAAGGTTGGGTACTCTGCACCACTGCTCGTCCCGTAGGCCGAAACAATAGTCACAGACCTCTCCCCGAGCTGAAGGCGCAGGGACGGGACCCTCTCATCCACCCGGGTAAACCCCAACACAAGACCGCTGAGCAGGGGTCAACAAGCAAACCCACCCCAACCCAAAACCTCTCCCCTCTGGCCACTCTAAAGTAGAAAAGAGTCCCCGGCTCTGCTATACCAGCCCAAGTCACGTGCCCCGCTGTGGTAGTCCTTATGAATGCGTCTGAACCGCTCTTTGTCTGACCCGTTACCCAGAGCCTGCTTGCCATCGGAGACCCTACCATATCCTCTAGGATCATTCAAGCCTTCAAACCCCCCCCGT